>PVLC010047050.1:0-11229 GCA_004027655.1 Graphiurus murinus
AAAAAAAATGCATCAATTAAAGAATCTGGAATGTCTGTTGGTAGTTATTTTGTTGCTAAACTATTTAAAAGAAAATTTGAATGTGACATTTCTATTGGCATAAAGTTTTATCATCAGGCTGTTTTGAGTGATTTATGAAAGATGTATAAGATCAATATCACAAATTCATGCAATTACCTATTTCAAATGTAACATGTGTTACTTTCCTTCAAAGCCTCTCACCTTATCTCCACTTCTTTCTTGTCATCCCTTTGAATCTGATGCTAGAGACACAACATACATATTAGTTTTATTAAAATGTATATAGAATTCAATTGTTTATAAAATGAAAAAGGAATAAACCAGAGAAGGAATAAACCAGAAATAAACTTAATTGATTCCTAATAAGGGAGTAGAAGAGGATAGAATGAACGGACATTGATAGATGCAGAATTCCTCTGAGGATATCTTTATCATTTTGTCCTCTTATTTACCTCTACTTTATTTACAAAGGGCTTATGGCCCCTAAATTAGACAACTTGGAGTAACACCAGGTGTGGTGGAGAGGGGATTCTGGTGAAGGCAAAAGCTAGTCTAGCCATTTTGGAGGGTAATTTGAGCCTGACATATATTGCAAGCCAGCAGGACCAGGGTCTGCACACCCCAGGGAAGCTCTACTCAGGCTCCCATGGGGCAGGTGCCCTACTGAGGACAGCTGTGGCAACAGAACTGGAGGTAACCAAAGCCTTCTCTTAAGGAACTGAATATATAACATGGCAGGATGCACACCAGGGAATGTGTTGCAGAAGTGAGACTTAGTGAAATAGGTGCATGTAAAGCATCATAGAAAGGTCCTTGTGGTTTTCATGGCCAAGGAGATCAGAAAGCACCTTCAGCACCAGGCCTGCCACCTTGACACACAAGTTCTTCCCTGAGCTACAGACGTAGAGGTTCATGAGCAAAGCCATTGAGTACTCCAGGGTGTGGTTGAACAGGCAATCAGAGTCCTCCAGAATATGAATCAGCCAGAAAGTGAGGCCATCTTGAATCATTGTTGTCTGCAGCGGGCACCTGAGGCTGAACTTGTGCAAGGCCCCAAGGATATTCTCCCATCTGATGATGTCCTTGTCTTCTTCCTTTATCCTTCCATCCAGCACCTGCAGCACCTTTGTGATCTGGGCAAGGTAGAGGTGACCTCTAGTGACACTGGAATGTTGATGAGTCTGGCCATGTGCTGCCACACTACCTCGCTCTTGGTGTGTAGCAGCTGCAGGATGCTCCTCAGGTTGTGGCTAGAACAATCCTAGCGGTCATTGCTGATGGAGGATGCAGAACCCTGTCCTGCTCTCCAGGATGGGATGTGGTCAAGGGCCAGCACAGAGCCTGCAACAAGGTTTTTAAACAGTCATTCCTCCAAATCAAACTCTTCTTGAGTTTCTCATAATCCAGGGAGGGCAGTCATGGGACATCCTTCAATTTCACCAGTGCAAAGAGGCTTTATAGCAAGGTGAAGGTTGTCCTAGGCCTTATGAAATTCATGCTGTGTCCCAGGCTCTGCCCTACTTGGTTAGCCAAGAGACAGACACAGGTGCTCTGTAGGAACAGGAACTCAAAGTGATCATCTTCCTGCTGACAGTGGCCTCTAGAGAATCCACCAACTCAGTTGTGGCTATGATGGCATTATGGTAGTCAGCCTAGGTGTTATTGTACCACTTCATGGTCGCCATTGACTGACACTCAGATTCCACCAGCTGCTGGTGGAGCTGCTGCTGCATTTCTTTGTTATTCTACCCATTCTCTGTATAGATTGTCAAAAGTTTTGGTGTGTTACTGGCTTTAAAAACTAAAGCTAGAAACTTTTCCAACTTCAAATATAGAGTCCAGGAATTGGAAGAATTTTTTTTTTCTTTTTGGTACCGAGGATTGAATTCGGAGGCATTCTACCTTCTAACTATACCCCCAGCCTGATTTTATTTCTTATTTGGAAATGGGGTCTCACCAGGTTGATGAGAGTCTCATTACTTGCTGAGGCTGTCCTTGAACCTGTGATCCTCCTATCTCAACCTCCCAAGTACTGGGATTTCAAACATGTGCCACCATGCCCAGTTGAGAAGAATTCTTTAAATGAGGGATGCACTCTAAGGCTGAGCATGAAAGGGAGGAAAGAAGAGGAAAGAAACTCTGTGGTCTGGCTCAATGCTGCCCTTTTTGCCTCTAGGTATGTTTTGAAATATGAACACCTCTCATTCAGCTATTGATTGTCTGGCCATTTGATAGAGTATTTCAGAAGATAAATGATAAAGTGGATGTAATATAAAGATCAAATTCCAACTTCTAGTTAAGGAGTCGCCATCTCGGATGTAGCTGGAAACATCCCAAGAATTGCAGACATCTTCTGATCTCCACTGTCAAATGCAGCCGGGACATCTTTCTGAATTATCAATGATTTAGAATCCCTTAAAGATCCATCTGTTATTTTTCACAGTGGTTTTTCTTTTGTTTTGCATTCTTTTGAAAATGTTTTCAAGGTGTCTTCAAGTTCAGCAAAATCTAAATACTCTTTCACCAGATCAAGTAATTCAGATTCATAAGCCAGAATGTGAGCTGATACTCCTAATTCTCACAGTAAAAGACTCTGCTGCACAGCCAACTCCTCTCCCAACGTCCTTGCCTTCTTTTCAATATTAAAAATGTTTCCATATTAAGAGTTTCCATATAAAAGTAAGTCCAAGATGGGAAGAAAACCCTAAAATTGAATAGAAACTCAAAATGTATATAAAACTGATAATCACGTGGAAGAAGGAAAGGTAATCAATGTAAGTACCTTTAAAGACGATATTTTGGAGCCTGTAAAGATAAGAAAATTTGGAAGAAAATCTATGTTAGTTACTAGATTTGTTGTTCTTAGTAGAGTTGTAGTAAAAATAACAAAAAATATTTTTGTATATTGTGTGAATGTACCTTCTAGGCTAATGGTTCTACAGTTAAAGAAAGAGTCTAGGTAATCTTTACTACAAAAAGTTTACATGAAGGAATTTGAAATTCCTCTTAACATTACAATTTAAAAGTTATAGAAATATCATAGAAATCATTAAAATCATTAAAACACTGAAACTTCCCTTCTTCTAACATTGGATTTTAACTGAAAAGAAAATGACTCCTTTGAAATGACTGTCACAGAATAAATGAAAAACTGAAACATCACCTCAGAAAATGGCATATAATATTTTTTAATGTAGGGGGAAATAAACATAAAGAAGAATCTGGAATTGTGCATTTCTGCAGTTAAAACTATTTTGATCTCTAACTGATATACAGGAAAGACTGAAGCCTACCCTAAGGGAGCCCCCCCAACCCCTGCTTCTAGGAAAATGGAATTAGGCAATTAAGTAAATTTGCTTTTACTTTCTCTTATTTCTATGAAGCTCTAATTCATTTTCCATGCATTTCATAATCATCCACTATTTGAGCCAGAACCAAAAGAGAACATAAAAGCAATATCTGATATAGTGCAGTTTACATTTTGTAACCCATCAACCTTAACAGCTACAATAGTGTAATGTGGAAATGAGAAAGTTTGAAAGTAGATGGAAATGGCAAACTAGAGAATTTGATTTGAGTCAGTCATAAGAAAGGTGCTTCTGTTCTGTTGCAACTCAAATTGCTTCATAGCTTGTTGATGGACTCTAGCAAATCTGGTATGCACATCTAGTCTACTAAATCTATTGTGGATAATCTTTAGGAACATGGCAGTGAGAGATGTGCATGGGTATAAGCCAGAGACCCTTCTTCTGGGTAGAAGTAGGCTCATGAGATTCTGTTTGGGAGCTCAGGACAAAGCCTCTCCAACACATTACACTGTCAGAATAAGTAAACTCTATTCTGATGAAGGGTCGGAAGAGCCATTGCAGGATGCTAAGGCATTTTAGGAGTGTGAAGTGTGTGTGTGTGTGTGTGTGTGTGTGTGTGTGTGTGTGTGTGTGTGTGTTTTGTACCAGGGATTGAACCCAGAGCCTTTCTACCTTCAAGCTACACGCCCAGCCCTTATTTTCAAAGTAGGGTCTTGCTAGGTTTCTGAGAGTCATGCTAAGTTGCCAAGGCTCGTCTATCTGCCATCCTCCAATTTTAGCCTCACAAGTAGTAGAATTATAGGCATGTACCACCACACGTGGTAGGAGTGCAGATTTGATGTTACCCTTTGTATGTTTTTTATTTTCCTTTCATTAAGTGAATGAAGCAATCTAATTCACATGACTATCTTTCTTATGTTCCAACATAAATTCTTTATGTGAGTAACACAATACACATACATTAAATGCAGTATAAAATTCCATCAATTAATTTTTCTATGAATATGAAAGCAAATAATACAGTGCATTTTACCTGCATTTCCTAAATCCTGTCAGATATTCTAAAAATTCCTTTTCTCATTACAGATTAATGGATTCTCACCAGGAACTGAATATCCAGAGTTAATAACATGAACTTACCTCCAGGTTTGCCTGGAACTGTCATAGCCCATTCCTGCTTCCCAGTGCTCTATACAATTAACAACCCCTTTCACTTTGAAAACTTTCCAATTTCGACAATGATTTATATGATTACCCTACTAATATGCTCACATACTCCATGTCCCACTGGTTCAGTTACTTACTCAGTAAGAATTTCTCTGTTTTGTGCCAAACTGATCATTCTAGTTACACTTATCTCAATTATACATTTTAATTAAAGAAGATATAAATCGGTTTCTACAATAAAGAAAAAAAAGAATTCTTCTCTTAGTTAAAATTGTGTTGGATAATGCTTAGGATGTGATAATGGTTTACGAATAATGCTATCCAAATAAATATAGGTACAAAACTGTACATATATTTAATTTTGAAAATCAATACTTATGTCTACATCAGATGATAACATTATTTTTATATTTTATGTTTAAAATCTTTGAGCTATAAGTATTTAGTAGTCACTATTGGCATGTACCTTTTAAGTTAGATGACCAATTTCTAGTTATTACATCACACAAACTCCATTTAAAATTGTTAACATTAGCATATTTTAAAATTGTTAAATGTTCTCTTTTAAATTAATTCAAACAGAAAGGTATACATCAGTGTCTTTTCACTATTTCACTTATCATTATTTGGTAACAGTACTTCTTTTTTTTTCTTTTTTATTCTCCCATTGAAAATAAATTTTAACACCTCGCTTCCATGTAAGTTCCAAACTGCTAGGCCTGTTGTATGCTTTCTCTGCTAAGGTTTTATTTGGGAGTCTTTTGATGGCATAGCATTTTTATTCTGTTTGAATGTGCTCAGCTTTTGCTAGCTACCCAGTCTCAATTTCTCAGCATGAGAGAAAAATTGGCTTCCACTTCCACACACTTTGGCTTATAGAGGAAGCGAAAAGTATATTGCCAGCCACACTGCATTCACACCTCCTGTCATTTTTCTATGAGTGTTCTTCTCAAGGAGAAAAAATTTAGATCTCCTATTAAATAAATAAAACTAGAGTACTTTTAGTTTATTTATGAACTGCTGTCTACAACTGACATATTTTGGATAGAAATTATTTCTAATAAATGCAAAACATCAAATTTGATTTCCTTGTATGAATTTTAAAACATCTTGAAATATAAAATTTGCTGTTTCAAAAAAATGAACTAGTGATTTCTCCTCAGTTGTGCAACACTGAATGGAATGGTTAAGAAGAACAAGTAAGGAACAAGAATTATAGTGTCAATTATCAGGAATGTGTTCAGCTGTAAGTAACTAGTAAATCCAGTCTTTATGTTTTAAATAACTTGGATTTTATTTTCTTATGGGGAGTATGAAGAAGATAGTTGCTGATGTTAGATACACTGTTGAATGATGCTGTCAGAGACCTAGGCTTTTTCTGAGTTTTTTTTTTTTATTATTCCATCTGGAGACTGTGATGTCATTATCAAAAATATGTCTCATGTTTCCACTTATATCTCATTTTTAAAAATGGAGTTTATTAGTTTCACAGAAAAATTTAATAGAAGATAGAAAGATTTCCCATATACTTCCTGTTCTCATACATGCCCCCTTATTACCAATGTCCTCCATCACAGTGGTGCATATGTTAAAACTGATGAAAGTACATTGATGTGTCATATCACCAAGTGTACATTTTATATAAGGGATCACTGTTGATGTGATATAGTCTATGAATTTGGAGAAATACAGAATAGCTGAAGTGCCATCTATTCATTTTTTCCCTCCCCCTAACCCTTAGCAACCACTGATCATTTTACTATATACATAATTTTACCACTTCTATAATGTCATATACTTGAAATATTATACTGTACAGTGTTTTAAGATTGGGCTGCTTTACTTAGTAAGATGTATTTAAATTTACTACTTTTTATGGATTGATAGTACATTTATCTTCAGCACTGACTATTTCATTGTCTTAATCTTCTATGGTTTATTTATTCATTCACCTACTAAAGGATACCTTGGTTGCTTTCAAGTTTGGGCAAGTATAAGTAAAGAAGCTATAAATGTCTCTGTGCAGATTTATGTTGGACATAATTTGTTTGATAAATTCCAAGAAGCACAATTGCTAGGTCACAGAGTAAGATAATGTCTTATTTTTCACAAATTGCCAAACCTTTTTCAAAAGTGGCTATACCACTTTGTATTTCTACAATTCCTATTATTCTACATCTCCACGGGAATTTAGGGTTCTCAATGTTCTAGATTTTGGCCACTCTCATAGGTGTTCAATTGTATCTCATTTTTTTTTAAGTGGTCTCATTATTATATGGCCCTGATCACATATTACATGGTTATCGGTCATCTGTACCTCTTCTTTTGTGTTAACATTATCTTTGAATTTTTTCTAATTGTTGAATTTTAAGAGTTATTTTTTGTAAACTTTGAATAGAAATATTTCATTATAGGAGTATTTTGTAAATATTTTCTTCTGGTCTGTGGTTTATCTTTCCATTCTGTTATCAGGATCTTTAGCAGATTAGAAATGTTTAATTTTAATAAGTCTAGATTACTACTTCTTCCTTTTATGGCATATGCCTTTGGTGTTATATGTAGAAAGTCATTTGTAAACAAAAAGTCATGTGGTTTTTCTCCTATAATATTTTCTAGGAGTTTTATAGTTTTGCATTTTGCATTTAGGTCTGTGATCCATTTTGAGTTAATTTTTGTGAATGTTGTAAAGTCCAGGTCTAGACTTAATTATTTTTGTGTGTGCACGGCCAGTTATTCTGGCAAATATGTATAAAGATGCTATAACACTCTACTTGCAGATTTATGTTGGACACACATTTTTGGCTTAAATACCAAGAAGCACAATTGCTAGGTCATCTGATAAGATGATGTCTTATTTTTTATAAAATTGCCAAAGTTAGATTCAGTGTTGCTAGTGTTCTAAATTGAGACCACTCTCATAGGTGTATCAGTAGTATCTGATTGTTGTTGGAATATTTTCTTTGGTCTGCAATATTGGCTTTCATTGGGCTCTACTTCTAGGCTCTCTATTCTATTACATTAATCTATTTGTGGTTCTTATTGTTGTTGTTGTTTTTCCAGCTCTACACTGTCTTGTTAATGATTGTAACTAACTTTATAAAGATTTTTGAAGTCAGATAATGTCACCCCCTCACACTTTATTCTCTTCCATAATTATGTTGACTATTCTGGGTCTTTTGAAGTTAAACTTTATAATCAGTTTCTCAATAGCTATACAATAATTTCCTTGGATTTTTATTGTAATCGCCTCTGTACATGACATGTGGAAGAACTGATATCTGGATACTGTATTCCATTATATGGCAAGAAAAATAGACAGTTGCATCTCTACCTTTTTGTTGTAAAATAAAAATTTCCCAGAACTTATTATTAAGCACTCACCTTTATATGCCATTGGCCAATACTGTATCATTTATACCCTTAGATGCAGAAGGAAGACTGAAAAATTGTGTACTTAAATTTCCAGCTTCCAAGTGGGACAGAAAAAAAGAGAGGAAGAGTTTGAAATTACTGTTAGTTGAGCTGAACTACATGGTATGACACAGAGCTGTACAAAGGCTTGTACACCAGTGTTCAGGAAGATGTTGTATTGTGTTTCTGAAGAATTTTTAGAGACTGAATGTTGTTTTTACCACAAAAATAAGAACTATGTGAAGCATTGCATTTGTTAAGTATCATTTTTTTTTCAATATTGGGAATTGAACCCAGCGTCATTCTACCTTTGAGCTACACCACCAGTCCTATTTTTTATTCTTTATTTTTTTAAACAGGATCTCACTAATTTGCGGAGAACCTCACTAAGTAGCTGAAGCTGGCCGCGAACCAGGATCCTCTGGTCTCAGCCTCCAAGTACGGGGATTACAAACAAGTATGTGCCACCACGCCTGGCTGTGGCTGTTAAGTATCAAAATTTAATCATTCAAAAGGTATGTATATTTCAAAACATCATGTTATACACAATGCATACCTACAATTTTGTCTATCAGTTTTAAAGATAAATACATTTGGAAAAAAGGATGCTTTCATAGAACTGGTTAAACAGAAACAGGAAAAATTCATAGTCACCTCAGGAAGAAAATATTTGCATCATTATTCATTGTTCTTACCATTAATGCCACACAATTGCACATACTATGCACTGGGAGTGCATCTGAGAGATGAAAAATAAATGACCTCAGAAAAAGATGAAACGATGTAACTGTTAAGGATTATAGCTGTTCTAAAAGAAATACTTTTCCTAGATGTAGATTTACCCCCTTATTTATTAATTCAAGAAAGATTTTCAGTAACTAATGTGAAAAAGTTATTTTGATAGATATTGTAAGAGAGAAAACTAAATGCATGAATCTAGTTTTCATCCCATAGGCATGAATTTTTCAACTGAATTAAAATAAAAGGTCACATATATGTTCTATACTTAGGTAAAAATTATTGAATAGCATTCACAATTTCTAAACTATAAAAAAAACTAATAATTGTTAGAGACAGAAAGAAAACTGAGTAAATTAGTATTTGGAGGAAGATATAGGGGATAAAAAATTATGGAAATGATCACCCCTAGATCATTTCAGAGCAGTGAATGGAAGTGTAAATTCCTTCCTCTGTGATCAAAAACATTGACAACTCTATTAATTCTTGCCAGGAGATACAGCAGTTGTGATTTTATATTGCTGTAAGTTCCAAAGACATGAAGGGAGGCTAAGGGAATAAGAATTTATGGTGTGAGATTGTAGAGAGCAAGAGTGTGCATGTTCACTTAAATGAATTGCCTCTTTCCAAAGAGCTTACACTGTTTACAGCTTTAACAATGAAAAAGTAAACATAATGCATGGCCATAAAAATTAAAAGCCTTATGTAATAATAATGGATTGCTAATTAGAATACAGAAGACAAGGGGTGAGATTTAGTATTTGATACAACATTATCAAAACTTTAGAAGCTGTGTCAGGAGACTGTTTTTCCTAGTTTCAGTAGTCCTCTCAATAGACTGAGGCAGAATAAGCAATTGAACTATATCTGTGTGAAAACAGATAATATTGAAAGCAAATAGCTACTTATATGAGTAATAGTTCAGGTTTTGTAATATAGAAGCTGGTCTTCATTTTCTGTTTCATGAGAACCATTGTTTATAATTATCATGATTCTGAAGTCTTGCATGTACATCAAGTTTATGTGAATCAAATTTTTTTCCTGCATTGATTTACAATCTCCTTCAGCTCCTAAGCGCATAATTCTATTACTATGCTTTCTGAGGTGCTTCATCTTTATTGCACATTCTTCTTAAGCATAATTTCCCCAATAGTCAGTCTTTCCCTTTCATTCATTCTCCAAATATTTACTCCGTACCTATTATTGTCTAGGCATGGTTCTAAGCATTTGCTTCATGTCTTTTTTTAAATTTTTCCATTTTTACAGCAGTTGATTATTTATGAAAACATCATAAACACACACATACATACAAAAAATAGTAAAACTTGTAACTAGTAGAAGTTGAAAAGGAAAGAAGTTAGCATTTAATAAGAATACAGGATCATGAGATAGAAGTAGAGAGATAGAGAAACTAAAGGTCCTTCTTAGGGTTAAGGAGTTGTCTTGGAATTCTAATCTAGTTTATCTTTATTTTCCTACCCCCCCTTTACTCTCACACTTGTACCATGTGGAATTTCTATCTTCTAACTTGTACCACAGAAGAAATAAACAAGTGTTCAAAGAAACTATTCCCTTTCCAGGATAAAGAAAATATCAGTTAACTGCATATGAACTTCTCAACTAATGGAGTAAAAAATTATAGGGTTTCTATATATACAAGACAAGATGAAATAAAAAAGGAGTGAAGTTTATTTAGAAGAGCCATTTGGTAGAAGAGAAAGTAATGTTTCACAGAAACATAATGTAATAAAAAACTTCTGTAACTATGTTATAATATCTTAAAATAACTACAAACTTATAAAGGGTAATGCTTTTTAGCAATATTTGTGAATCTGTTTTTTCATGAACAAACAATGTAGGCTATGACCATGTAGAACAGGAAATACCATTTTGTGCAATTTATAATTTATCATCACATTTTTGAATATTTGAATTTGATATTAACATTTATGTTTAACATGACTTTCACTTTTGAAGTAATTGCTAAAAAAGACATGATCATAAAATGGAAGTGTTTCAAAAATATAAATTGTATTTATCTATAAAAACATTATATAATCATTAAGCAAGAACATTCAGACAACTCACAATTTATTTCTTACACAAGCTTCATACATACCTAACCAGTAATTTATCATGTTTCCTATTGTCCATGGCAGCTAGGTGCATGGAAACATTAGTGGGCTGACCATGGAATGACATAAGCAGCTTGGTACCACACAGTAATTAGGAAAGAAAGCAACATGGCATACTTCTCCCACTACCACTGAAGACAAGAAACAGTTCCCTCTGGTCATTTAGGTCCACGGTAGTTAATTTTTTCAGTTCAACTCTACATGTTGAACTTGAAAAATAATTATAAGTAGCCCTGTGTTGTGGAATACTCTCCCAAAAACCAAAACACAACAATAACAATAAAGATAGCTAATTGTTGGCCATCTTGCAGTTAAAATATGTGTTGAAGTAAGAACTACTTTATTAAACCTATGCTTCACTAATAGAATGGACCATGGCAGAGGAGATAAATGTTAATGCATTATGAATAATAACACCCCATATCTTAATAAATGATAAGTTAAGACAA
>PVLC010047051.1:0-11226 GCA_004027655.1 Graphiurus murinus
GTACTGGGGATTGAACTCAGGGGCATTCTACCTCCGAGCTATACCCCCAGTCCTATTTTGTATTCTTTATTTTGAAACCGAGTCTCACTAAGTTGCGGAGTGCCTCACTAGGTAGCTGAGGCTGGCCGCGAACCCGGATCCTCCGGTCTCAGCCTCCCGAATGCTGGGATTACAAGCGTGCGCCACCACGCCCGGCTACCACAAATTTTTAATATGCTTAATATGATAAGGATTTCCTAAAAATTATGAAGGAAGCCTCCCCCTCCCACCATACACACACAATGGGCAAAGATATGACTACAGAGTTCACAGAAGCACATGCTATGACCCTTATTCACAATAAATCCGGCGCTTTGGTGCATGCCAGTAATCCCAGTACTTGTGAGGCTGAGAAGACAGGAGGATTGCAGATTTGAGGCCAGCCTCAGCAATTTAGCAAGACCCTGTTTCAAAATAAAAAATAAAAATAAAAAGCTTTTGGTGTGGCTCAGAGGTGGAATGCCCCTGGGTTCAATCCCCAGTGCCAAAAAAAAGAAGAGAATTGCATGTCAAAACTCTGAGACTGGCCAAGTGTGGTGGTGCATGCTTGTGTTCCAAGTACTTGGGAGGCTGAGATAGGAGAATCGCAGGTTCAAAGCCAGCCTCAGCAATGCAATGAGGCTCTCAACAACTTAATGAGACTCTGTTTCCAAATAAAAATACAATAGGTCTGGTGGTATAGCCCAGACATAGAAAGTCCCTGGGTTCCATCCCCAGAACCACAACAAACAAACAAACAAGCAAACAAACAACCCTCGGAGATACTATTTATCAAATTGACAAGATTTCCAGTGTCTGACAATTAAAACTTTTAACGGTGAACCTGTGGGAATACAGGCATTTAATATACTGTAGCTGTGGATTAAAAAATGGAGAAATGGAAGCGAGGAGTGATGATGCATGCTTGTAATTCCAGTACTGAGATTGAGACAGGAGGATCACAGATTTGAGGACAGCTTCAACAAGTAATGAGACGCTCATCAATCTAGTGAGACCTTGTTCCTGTTTCCAAATAAGAAATAATAATAATAATAAAAAAAAATCAGGCTGGGGGTATAGCTCAGAGGTAGAATGCCTCTGGGTTCGATCCCTAGTACCACACACACAAAAGGTACAATCTTTATGAAAGAAAATTAGCAATATTTAGGAAAATTACACATGATTTTACCCTTATATCCAGTAACCATACTTCTAAGATTAGATGGAGTTGTAGAGAGAATTAACAAGCTAGACAGTAGGTTTGAAAAAAGAAGACCAGAGAGATAAAAAGAGAAATGAGATGATAAGAAATACACATATTAAATTAAAAAGTCTAATGTACATTTAATTGAAAGAAAGACAGAGACACACACAAAGACAGAGGGAGACACACTACTGTTTTAAAACAGAATGGCTATGAGGTCATATATCCTTGGGGGCTGAGGCTGCCATTTTAGATACGCAGCATGGACCATACACAAACAGATGAGTTAAGCGGGGCATGGTAGTGCATTCCTGTAATCCCAGTAGTTGGAAGGCCGAGACTGGAGGATAGCAGGTTTGAGATCAGTCTCTGGAACTTAGTGAGGCCCTCAGCAATATAGCAAGACCCTGTTTCAAAAGAAAAAAGGGCTGGGGGTATCATTTGGAGACAGAATGCCCTTGGGTCAATCCCCAGTATAAAAAATAAAAAAATAAAAATAAATAGATGAGTTAGTAGCTTTTCTGGGGAGAGAGAATAAATCAGTCAGGATGGTGCAGTTCCTAGGCAGAGGCAGAGGTTTCAAAGCAGTAGCTAGCTGCTTTTGTGTCCTGGAATTTTTCAGGTCCTGGTTCTAGTCCCTGTAATGTCTGCTTGTGTTTCCTATTCTTGGGTTTTCTGAATCTTTATAATGAATTCCTCTTCACTTTAGCTTTTTGTTTTTGTCATTGTTTTTAGTGTTTGTTTAAAAACCCAAATCAATTTCCTTTCATTATAATATTACACTGGTTAGAAGTCTTATCTACACTAGCCTTGTCTTGTGGAAAAGACACTATTGTTTCACTAACATATATGCTCTTTGCTTTTGGTTTCAGATTATGGAAACACCTATTTCAGTACACAAAGAATTTTTGTATGGTAGGGATGGATTCAGAATTTTATTGGATCTCTTTTTGGTTTTAATAGAGATGGTTATGTGAATTTTTTTGCTTCAATTTGTTTTGGGGGACATTTACATTAACAGATTCCCTGCCATGATACTAGCCTTATCCAACTGGAATAAACTTTACTTGGTTATGGTATACGATTCTTCAAATGCACTATAGACATATTATTCTCTTAATTTACTAGTGTCCTATTTAGAATATTTGCATTTGTTTCATTAAACTATAATTCTTTTTTCCTCTTTTGTGTTGATACTAAGACTATGCAATCCTTATGTCAAATTAGAAAGTTCATCTTTTTCTATATTCTGGAATATTTTAACTCATATAGATTATACTTATATATTACTCAGGACTTTGATAGAACTATCTTTAAAATCCACCTGAATCTAATGTCTTATTTTAGGGGTCATTCTCTGAAAACGTTTTCATTTTTTTTTCCCCCTGAGGGTTATTTTCCATGTAGATTTTTATTTGTTTCTGATTTTTCTCTGATGATTAAAATTTCTAGGAACTGTCACATTTCACCCATATTTTAAAACATTTTAGTATAGAGTTGTATTTAGTAGTCTCTGCTATATACTAAGATCATATCTCATCTTCGTGTTACAGATGCATGGTGGTTCTTTTTCCCCTCCTGCAGACACTTTCTAGGAGTTTATCTTTTCTGATGGGAATTTAAAATAAAAAACCTTGACTTTACCCATCAATCCTACTTTTTGGTTCTTAAAAATTTATTATTTTTTGCTTTTATCCCTACTAACTCATTATACTTCATTTTAGTTTATTTTGTTGTTGGTTTTCTTACCGTTGAGTGAAAATTAATTTACTTAGTTTAGTTCTTTAATTTCAATTGCTTTTTGGGGGTGTTATCTAAATTTAAATATGAATATGACATTAGTTGCCTTCTTGAAGACCTGGGAATATTATTTCTAGCTTCTAAATATGGCACTGAATTAATGATGTTATTCTAGTCAGGGAATCAATCAGAGATAATTCACATTAAAATTTGAAGTTAGATCTGCAAGAGAGAAAAGAAAATTATAGTTAGTAAAGTAAAAAGTTGTCTTTCTATGTAGACACTAGAAAATGTGGATGGCCATGTTTCTCTTCCATTTTTCTACTTGAGCCTAGACTCATTCAAACTTTATTTCCTAAAACTGCTAATTGGAGAAAAGTGTGTGCCCCAAAGAACATCTTTCTTTTAAAAACCTCATTCTACTTTCCAAAATCTTTCTTATTAAAACTACTTGACATCCCTCATTCTTTTTTGACTAACTGGTGTTCCAAGTTCCACCGACTTTGTTTAGAAACTTTTAAATTTTTTATAATGTGGAAAATGTTTCATTTTAATTGAAGAGAGCTTGTTCAGAATTTCCAAAATGAAATTGGAACTTAGACAAAGAAAGCTTCAGATGGAATGGCTCATTTTTCATACCCTACTAAAAACAGGGGACATAAAATGGACATCTGTCTATGACCTTAGCATTCGCGGTTCCTGCCCTGAACTGAATGCCCATTCTTCATTGTTGTTCTGTGACTCACCCCTTGTTTGTGAATACTTGTATAGAACAGAGCCACATAGCAGGGCAATTCTTCACTAGTTTAAATTGTTTATAGTTCCTTTTGTGCCTATAATTCACAATTTAAACATTCCTCTCTGTGCATTTGTTTATATGTCAGTGGGGCTCCACACTGGGGCTTTTGAGCAGTTATGCACTAATACACTATGAGATATCTCCTAACCATGCAAAAGCAGGGGGGTGGGGATGCGACTCTGACCTTCTGCCCTGAGAACATGTGCAAAGAAACGGGAATGACTGTGGGAATCTGGGGAAAGAAAGGAGTCCTCCAACAACTGAAGGAGACATCTGAAACAGGTGCTCCCGTCTTGGGGTGAATGTACGGGTGCAAAGAGCCAGAGGGTAGGAATTAGACGGAGGTGTGAGGGGATTCAGGAACGATGAAGGAGTGCTCACCAGGGAGGGACATGGCAATTGTGTGCCAGGTGTGGGAAACAGCAGGAGCAAAGTTGGGGAGGTATGAAGAAGCCCGATGTGTGAGTAGGGGGTGCACACAAGCCTGGGAAAAGTGTAGACAGCACCCAATGCAGGAGATGGGCTCTGTTCACTAGGGAGGGCATAGGCAGTGCCCTGAGGGGTGGCATGATCCCATTGCAATTGGAATAGGGAAGGGTGGGGTGTGTGGAATCAGGACAGTTATGAGGCCCTTAGGGTTGTGCAGCTAACAGTGGTCGTAACCCGTATTAGGGGATTTGCCATGGTAGTAATGAAGAGTGAAAAGATCCAATGATGTTAGAGGTCAACATCTATTATTCTTGGTCATTTGTTGGATATGGGGCCTGAAGGAATAGAAAGATTTGAGTTTCTGGCTTTACCAGCTGAGCAGATGGTTATGCCATTTGCTAAGCCAGACAATAGGAGCAGAGGTTGTCTGCAAAATGTTAGCACAGTGGTTAGCTGCTGGAAGGCAGGAGAACAGGGCAGAGGGCTTAAGATCACCACACAGAAAATGCAAGCTGGCCAGAGACTTGGCTAAGTGATGTTTGGGTCAGCTGAGTGTGGAGACCATGAAAAGCAGAGTCTGCACAGGTGTGTGATTTTTTCCCCCTCCCTTTCAAAAAGGTGGATGCTAACTGATACCCTGGCTTGGGTAGCTGTCCCTTGGATCAGAATGGGATGCACTTAGATGCAAAAGGGTCCCATGCAGCAATAGTCAAGAGATGGATGCAACCCAAATGTCTATCAGTGAATGGATGAGCGAACAAAATATGATATAAACACACACTGCAATTCAACTTTTAAAAAGAAGGAAATTCTGACAAGCTATGACATGGATGAACCTTAAGGACATTATGACATGCACTAATCATAAAAGGAAAAATATGTTATAACGTCATTTACATGAAGTACCAACAGCAGTCAACTTCTTAGAAAAAGAAAGCAGAATGGAGTTTGCCAGGGGCTGGGAAGGGGACAGGGGAGTTGCTATTCAATGTGGACAGAGTTTCAGTTTTGCAAGATGAAAAGGTTCTGGAGATCTTTTGTGGGAGAATGTGGACATATTTAATGCTGTTATCCTGAACATCTCAAAATGGTGGAGATGGTAACATTTATGTTATGGTTTTATCACAATAATTTTTTTTTTTTTTGGTGGTATTGGGAATTTAATCCAGGGGCATTCTATCTCTGAGCTACATCCCCATCTCTTTTATTCTTTATTTTGAAACAATCTCACTAAGGTACTGAGGCTGGCCTTGAACCTGTGATCCTCCTGTCTCAGCCTCCCAAGTAATGAGATTATAGGCATATACCACCATGCCCAGCCCACAATTAAACATTTTTAAATTTTAAAAAAGACAGTGTTTTTTTTTTTTGTTGTTGTTGTTTGTTTGTTTGTTTGCAGTACTGGGGATTGAACTCAGGGGCATTTTACCTCCGAGCTATACCCCCAACCCTATTTTTTATTCTTGATTTTGAAACAGGGTCTCACTAAGTTGCAAAGTGCCTCACTAGGTAGCTGTGGCTGGCCGTGAACCCGGATCCTCTGGCCTCAGCCTCCCGAATGCTGGGATTACAAGCGTGAGCCACCACACCCAGCTAAAAAAAGACATAGTTTAAACAATAAAAATTCTTAGCTCAAGTTAAAAATAAAAGTCCCATTAATGTAGCTAAGTGGGACGGTTCCATGTCCCTCTTACCTGTTTGTCTTTGCTGGTCCTGAGGCTGACTGCCTGGCTGTATCTGCTCATTTGACACCTAGTGACTGACTTTGGTCATGACCTTGGGATTTACATGTGCCTCTTGCAGGGAACTTGATGTCTCCAATGGCCTGCCCAGCACTGTCTCAGGGAGACCATCTGGTTTTCTTCTCGCCAGCTTTTGGTTGGTGAATAACACAAGGAATTGATTTCTCTTGTTCCCCATACAAATCTACTTCTTACTGTTTGGCACACATCACCACATTTTAAGGGTAGAGAGAGGTTCCATGATACCTGTAGATCTGCTGTGGTTTGGGTGTCATTTGTCCTCCAAGGGCTTATTGTTGGAAACTTGGTCTCCAGGGCGGGAGTCATGGGAGCTGCTGTGGAACCTTTAAGAGGTGTGGTCTAACAGGAGGATCTTAAGTCATTGGGTGTGTGCCTTCAAGAGCATTAGGACAATTCTTGTGGGACCCTTGAGTTGGTTCTTACAAGAGTGTTGTTTTACAAAAATATTTTTTTAGCTTCCTTTAAAATCAGAAAGAAAAATTAATATAATAAAAATAAAAAAGAGGGTTGTTATAAAAAAGCAAACCCAGCTCCTCCGCAGCCTCCTTGGCTTCCTGTCTCGCCATGTGATCGCTGCTTTCCACCTATACTCTCACCACTGGGATGCCACCTGCCATAAGGTCCTCTCCAGAGTTGAGCTAAAGCCGGCACTGTGTCCTTGAACCTCCAAAACTATGAGCTAAGTAGATGCCTTTTTTTGTTTGTTTATAAAGTTATGCAGGAGGTGAGCTCAGAGGTTGAGCACTCACCTATCATGAGTGAGGCCCTGGGTTCAATTCCTAGCCCAGTAAAAAACAAAACAAAACAACAACTAAACCCCTCCCCAAATAGCAATAACAACAAAAACAAAAACAGATACTCAGTTTTGTTGTTGTTGTTGTTGGGTACTGGGGGTTTAACCCAGGGGTGTTCTACCTCTGAGCTATACCCTTAGCCCTTTTTATATTTTTTTTATTTTGAAGCAGGGTCTCACAAAGTTGCTGAGGCAATTTTCAAACCTGTGATCCTCCTGTCTCAGGGAAGGCTTACTGGGATTACAGGCATGTCCCACCACACTCAGCTAATACAAGCTTTTTATAATGACCTAGCTTGAACAAAATAGTGCAAGGGGGGGAATAGGAGAGAAACATAAGATGAGGTCACATTCTAGTACTTGGGAGGCTGAGACAAGAGGATCACAGATTTGAGGCCAGCCTCAGCAACTTAATGAGGCTTTCAGCAACTTAGTGAGACCCTGCTTCAAAATAAAAATAATATAGGGTTGGGAGTATGGCTCAACGGTAGAATGCCCTTGGGTTCAATTCCCAGTATAAACACACACACACACACACACACACACACACACACACACACACACACGGCCAAAGCTAAGGATGGAGCTCTCAAATTCATGTTGTAAGGTCTGGTACAAGCCTGCGAAGGGAGCTGTGCCTTTGACTCTGAAGGGCCAAAGGCTCACAGCCACGAGAAGAACACGTGGTAACAAGGTCTACCATGTTCCTGAGGCTCTCTCATTACCCATCCTATCCTGGCCACTATTTTGGGGTATGGGTTAGATGGGCAAGGCTTCTTCTCAAGTGGGGTCATATTTTAAGAGGCGGTAGAAAGAGAGAGAGAAGAGAAAAAGAAAGTCAAGAAATAAGCATTCTGCGGGGATCAGGTGAGGCCACTGTTCTGCAAGTGGCTGGGAGGTCACTTTGGTTGCTGAGAGTGGCTAAGTTCTGGTTGGCAAAAGAGCCAGATCCTGAGAACGTGGGAGGGGACTTTCAGGGCAGGGGGACCGCCGGTACAAAGGTGGAGAGGAATGACTTTGGCTGATTAGAGAGACAGAGAAGGTGCTCACGTGGTTGGAGTGTGCGTGGGAAGCAGAGGAGCGTAGCCTGAGCCGGGTCGAAGGCGGCCTCATCAAGGGCGGGCAAGCCAAGGTTCAATTCAAAGGGCAGAGAGGAAGAGTGGCGGGCATTGAGCAGCCAGCAGCAGGATGTGATTTATGTTTTTGGAAGGTCGCTCAGACTGCTGTGTGGGAACCGCATTGTTCATGGGCCAGTGTGGAGTCACAGAGGCCAGTTAGGGGGGATGCTGGCCCTGTCAGGTGGGTGGGCTGCGTTGGGTCCCTCGTCTCCCTGGGAGAAGAGAAGGGGGCCATGGAACAAGCCTGGGGTCCTCCAGTAACCACAATAGCTGTGCAGGAGAGTTTAGATTCTCATTTTTTCTTTCTTAAATTGACACAGGATAATGGTGCATATTCATGGGGCACAGTGTGATAATTCAATACATGAATAAATTGTGTAATGATCAAGTCAAGGTGATTAGCATTTCTCTGTCCTGAAATATTAATCATCTCTGTGCTCAGAACAGGGAGGTCACAGGTTTGAGGCCAGCCTCAGCAACTTAGCAAAACCCTGTTTCAAAATAAATCAAATAGGGCTGGGAGAGTGGCTTGGAGGTAGAATGCCCCTGCATTTAATCCCCAGTGCCATATATACATATATATGTATATGTGTGTGTATGTGTATATGTGTGTATATATATGGGTATATATGGATATATATTCATATGTAAATATATGTATAGCTCATATATATATGTATAGCTCATATATAAAAATATATGTATAGCTCATATATAAAAATATATATATTTGAACTTTAGTCACCCTACTGTGCTTCAGGACACTGAGAACTAATCTCTCCTATCTGATTGTGTTTTGATGCCCATTGTCCAACAATCTCTTTCACCCCTTCCCCTCACTCTTCCTGGGTCTAGTGACCACCATTCTACTCTCTCCTTATATAAGATAAACTTTTTTTTTTTTTTTTTTTGGTGCTAGAGATTGAACGCAGAGGCATTCTACCCCTAGCCCAGCCAGATTTTATTTCTTATTTGGAAAGTGTCTCACTAGGTTGCTGAGATGCTGAGGGCCTCACTAAGTTGCTGAGGCTGACTTTGAACCTGTGATCCTCCTGTCTCTGCCTCCCAAGTACTGAGATTACAAGTATGCACCACAATACCCGGCTCCAGATCAACATTTTTTAGCTTCCACTAATGAATGAACACAACTGGTATTTGTCTTTCTGTGCTTATTTCACTTAATATAATTACATAATTTCTCCAGTTCCATGCATATTTCTGCAAATGGCAGGATTTTATTCTTCTTTATGGCTGGATTATATTCCATTATGTTTAAATACCACATTTCTTTAGTCATTCATCCACTGATAACCACCCCAGTTGACTCCATGTCTTGGCTACTGGAAATAGTATAACTCAGCTTTTTTCAGTTCTGAGGTCCAAGAGAAATTTCTTGGGGTGGGGGAGCTGATAAAGGGACATTCATGTATAGCAAGACACTTTCTTAAAAAGCCAGGGGTGGTGGTATGTACATGCCTATAATCCCTGTACTCGGGAGGCTGAGACAAGAGGATCACAGGTTCGAGGCTACCCTCAACAATTAGCAAACCCTGTTTCCAAATTGAAAAAATAAAAAATCAAAAGGGCTCGGAGTGTAGCTCAGAGGCAGATTGCCCCTGGATTCAATCTTCAGGACCAAAAAAAAAATCACTACCTTCTTCCTCCTTCTCTTCCACCCCTCCATGAACCCCTCCTGTGCTTCCAGGTCTGAGTGGCACCTCTTTTGTGACATGATAGTCAGAGAATCTCTAGCCCTTGCTTAGTTTGATGCAAAACCCAAGGAAGAAACAGGGAGAAGAAGGGGGGAAGGAATGGGCAGATCAGATTCCAAGTAGATAGGCTGATAACCAGTGAACCCTGCCCAGTTGGAAATGCAGGTGAAGATGGAAATAATGTGTTGCTTTATGCTAGAACCCCAAGAAAACATTCTCACTTAGAAAACTACCATTGAAGAACTGGGCGTGATGGCGCATGCTTGTAATCCCAGCACTTGGGAGGCTGAGGCCAAAAGGTACAAAGGCTCCCTTTGTGACTGTCCAGTATGCACGATGAATTAGTTCTGGACACCTGACACACAGCACGAACATTATAGTTAATAATAATGCACTGTGTGCTTGAAATTTGCTGAGACAGTAGATCTTGAACATTCTTTTTTTTTTTTTTCTTTTTTGCAGTACTGAGGATTGAACTCAGGGGCATTCTACCTCCGAGCTATACCCCCAGCCCTATTTTTTATTCTTTATTTTGAAACCAGGTCTCACTAAGTTGTGGAGTGCCTCACTAGGTAGCTGAGGCTGGCCTCGAACCTGGATCCTCCGGTCTCAGCCTCCTGAATGCTGGGATTACAAGCGTGCGCCACCACGCCTGGCTCTATCTTGAACATTCTTATCACACACACTGAAACACTGATGAAGTAAGGCGAGCTAGATATGCTAATTAACTTCATTTAATAACCATCTCACAATGCACTATGTGTATCAAAACATCACATAATACTTCACAAATATATACAATTTTTATTTGTCAACTCTACCTCAATTAAGCTGGGGAGAAAAAAATACAATCAAGGAAGGGTCAAGACTGGGAAGAACTATGAGATTAATTTGGAGAAGGCAGGACAGGGCTCTTCTGTGACAGATTCAGAGGCAGAGAAGGTAGGAACTGAGGAGAACCTGGTTTGAATGCCAGGGCTTGCGCTGAGGCAAATCAGATTCCAAGTAGATAGGCTGATAACCAGTGAACCCTGCCCAGTTGGAGATGCAGGTGAAGATGGAAATAATGTGCTGCTTTATGCTAGAACCCCAAGAAAACATTCTCACTTAGAAAACTACCATTGAAGAGCCGGGTGTGGTGGCGCACACTTGTAATCCCAGCATTTGGGAGGCTGAAACCGGAGGATCCGGGTTTGCGGCCAGCCTCAGCTACCTAGTGAGGCCCTCTGCAACTTAGTGAGACCCTGTTTCAAAATAAAGAATTAAAAAAATAGGGCTGGAGGTATAGATTGAAGGTAGAATGCCTCTGAGTTCAATCCCCAGTACCACAAAAAAAAAAAAAAAAAAGAAAAGAAAACTACCATTGGAGCTCATGTGATGGCACATGCTTGTAATTCCAGTACTTGGGAGGCTGAAATAGACAGGAGGAGTGCAGATTTAAGACCAGTCTCAGCAACTTAATGAGACACTCAGTGATTTAGTGAGACTCTGTTTCAAAATAAAAATAAAATAGGCCGGGCATGGTGGCGCACGCTTGTAATCCCAGCATTCGGGAGGCTGAGAACGGAGGATCCGGGTTCGAGGCCAGCCTCAGCTACCTAGTGAGGCACTCCACAACTAAGTGAGACTCGGTTTCAAAATAAAGAATAA
>PVLC010047052.1:0-11226 GCA_004027655.1 Graphiurus murinus
ATCCATCCATCCATCCATCCATCCATCCATCCGTCCGTCCGTCCGTCCATCCATCCATCCATCCATCCACCCATCCATCCACCCATCCATCCATCCATCCATCCATCATCCATCCATCCCTCCCTCCCTCCATCCATCCATCCATCCATCCAGCATTTCCTTGTGCCCATTCATGCCAGACATGAGTTCTAGGACGGCAGAGGTGACGAAGGCACCGTCACTGACCTCTAGCTTGCTCCCTCTTACCGGAGACTGGTAAGGACATGGGAAAGAGAAGTAGAAAGCCCAGCCCTGCTGGGAGGGGAGATTTGGGCTGGGCTTTGACACACGAACAGGAGCCCGCCTTTGAAGAAGCACAGGAGAACAGGAAGCAGAGGGAACGGCACACGCGGAGAGGCAGGCGGGTTCCGGGGTGCCGTGTGGGCGTGGGGACTGCTAGCCGGGTGGGGACATCCCAGGCTGGAGAGTCTAGACTTGGGAGCCTTGGAGGCTTTTAAGCAGGGGCGAGATATATTCAGCTTAATCTGGGGGAAGGGATCCCTGGTGAAAAGGGGCGTGTCTCACAGTGAGAAGCTGGGGACAGAGATCTGTGGGTGTCAGTCCACTGGTTCAAAGGACATGTCACCAACCACCCGAGGACACACACTGTAAGCCAAGCCCTGGCAGCTCGGCAGAGAGAGGTGGCGCTTGCATTCCAGTGGGACGGTAAGGAAGCATCGGGCAGGGGAGCTGAGGCGGCTGGGGTCAGTTGATGGCCTGGGCCTCCCTGCCCCATCCCCTCGGCCTCAGGGGCGGGGAAGCCACAGTCCCAGCCCTCCTGGAGGCTTGGATCAGGCAAGTCAGGTTCCCTGCTCAGATGCAGCTGGAGCCGTACACAGCGGAACATACGGCCTCTTTCCCGGACTGGGGCGTTTCCTGCTGGCCGCGGGCTGCGTGCTGGAGGGGCTTCTGCAGGCTGCAGGGCGGCCAGTGCAGCCCGGCCCTCTGCTCCAGGGGCCCGGCTGGGTGTGGAGAGGCAGTTTCCAAGGTGACAGGGGCCTCCTGATTACTATCCCTGTTCCTGATTGAGCTGCGGCTCTTGTTTTCTTGTTTCGTTTTTGTTGTTGTCTAGGTTTTTTTCTTTTTGGTACTGAGGATTAAACTCAGGGGTTTTCTACCTTGGAGCTACATCCCTTGCCCTTTTTAAAAATTATTTATTTTTTAATTTTTATTTTTTTTGTGTGTGGTACTGGAGATTGAACCCAGGGGCATTCTACCTCCGAACCACACCCCCCCCAGCCCTATTTTTTATTCTTTATTTTGAAATGAGGTCTCACTAAGTTGCAGAGGGGCTCACCAAGTAATTGAGGCTGGCCTCGAACCCATATCCTCCTGTCTCAGCCTCCCAAGTACTGTGATTACAAGCATGCTCCACTACTCCTGGCTTAAAATGTTTTAATTAATTAATTTTGTGGAATTGAGATTGGGGCATTCTACCTCTGAGCTATTACCCTCTGCAGCCTTATTTATTTATTTATTTATTTATCATTTGGAAACAGGGTCTCACTAAATTAGTGAGAGTCTAAGTTGCTGAGGTTGGCTTCAAATCTGCGATCCTCCTGTCTCCACCTCCCAAGGACTGGGATTACAAGTATGTGCCACCATGCCCGGCTTTATTTTTCATTTTGAGATGGGGTCTTGCTAAGTTGCTGAGGGTGTCACTAAGTTGCCGAGGTTGGCCTTGAACCTGCCATCCTCCTATCTCAGCCTCCCAAGGACTGGGATTACAGGCATTACTGGGATTGGTGCATTTTAGTTGACATATAATTTTGGGGGGCACATAAAGTGCATACAAATGGGAGCTTGATGGGTTTTTAATGTGTAAATACACATCCAAGAAATCACCCCTGTCTCACTCTAAAACATGTCTGCCTGTGAATACAGCACGGACCCCAGAGCAGGTGGCCACAGGCTGAAGAACTGAAGCTTCCCTCCCACCTAGTCAAGAGGACTCTCTTTTTCTGAGAGCAGGTCTGGTGAGGGACTGGGCAGAGAGCCTCAGCTGCCGGGTTGGGGTGCCGAGGGTCTCTGTCCTGGGGCTCCTCCTTGGCTGTAGAATCTTAGGAATTCACCATTGCTGTTTCTCTGTGCTAAAGAATCCCCCCGTCACCGCTCTGGTGCAGACCCCCTGGAACAGGTGAGGGTGAAGGCGGCTGCAGCTCCAGAGAAAACCCCCCTGGCTCCAGATTCCAGAAAATACCTTAACTACAGACCAACAGACCCGTGGTGTGCACGGAGGCCATGCCAAGGACAGATCCGGGTGGCTGGGGCCACCTTAGACCCCTCCATGTTTCCCAAATAAATAACTTGTGCACCGTGCAATTCTCCACTTAAAATAAACCCGATTTCCCCGTGGAACATAAACTGCCGCTTAGCATTTCTTGGCAGCCTCTGGTTTCCAGGATTTCACGCAGGTTAAAAATAAAAATGCAAAGCCTGATGATAATCCTTCTGTTTTCCTGGCCCTTTCCAGCCTGCAAAGACTTTTTCTCAGCCATGTTGTACTGCGGATCCCCACGGCAATCTCTGGAGGCCGGCTGGCTGGTTCCGGGCAACAGAAGAGGAAACTGAGGCACCGCGGGCCCCAGTGAGGAAAGCAAGCCCTCCAGGACTCAGCCCATTCCATTTGGGTGCACACTGAGGGCCCTTCTGTTCTGACATTGGTCCTGATTAAAAAATGAGGCCCCAGGTTTCAAGAATGAGCTATCAATGTGTAATATCTCCCTCATGTATTAGGTGAGAATGGGAAGGACTTTAGCCATCAAATCGGCAGATCACAAAGCTGATTGACCCAAATAGGGTTAACTGGTGTCCCCATAATTTTTTTTACAGAATCTTGCTAAGTTGCTAAGAGCCTCCCTAAGTTGCTGAGGCCAGCATCAAATCTGCAATCCTCCTGTCTCAGCCTCCCAAGTACTGCGATTACAGGCATGTGCCACCACACCCAGCTCTGCTCATTAGTCAAGCCTAAACCTAGGCGTCGCCACCCCCCCCCCCGCACCTGCAAAATTCACGTGTAGAAATCTTAATTCACAAAGTGTTGGTATGTGGACATGATTGGGTCATGAGAGCAGGGTCCTCGTGGATGGGGTTAGTGCCTTTTTAAAAGAGACCCCAGCAGCTTGCTGTGGTAATCCCAGTACTTGGGAGGCTGAGGCAAGAGGATTGCAGGTTCAAGACCAGCCTCAGCAACTTGGCGAGACCCTCAGCAGCTTAGCAAGACCCTGTTTCAAACTAAAAAATGAAATAAAATAAAAATAAGCCTGGGGGTGTAGCTCAGAGGTAGAACACCCCTGGGTGCTATCCCCAGTACCACACACACACACACACACACACACACACACACACGGCCCCAGAGAGCTCCCTGACCCTTCCACCATGTAAGGATACAGCGAGAAGGCGTCATCTGCGAACCAGGAAGTGGTTCTCACCAGACACAGAATTTGCTGGCACCTTGATCTTGGACTTGCAGCCTTCGGAGCTGTGAGAAATGAGTTTTTACTGCTTAAGCCACACCATCTTACGGCATTGTGTTCTAGTAGCCCCAATAGACTGTCCCTCAGCAAATAGTTGAACAAATGAAAGAATGAATGATATTTTTTGGTGATACAGGGGTTGAACCCAAAGGCATTCTACCTCTCAGCTACACCCCCAGCCTTTTTTTTTTTTTAAATTCTTTATTTTGAAACAGGGTTTCACTAAGTTGCCAGGGGTCTCACTAAATTGTGGGGGATGCCTCAGCCTCCCAAGTCCTAGCATTACAAGCCTGTGCCCCCATGCCCGTTGATTGAGTGATTTTGATCCTTTGGCAATCCCGTGAGGTGGATAAAATGGATGGTATCTGTCCAGCTTAGAAAAAGGGAAACAGAGCTTCTGAGAATCCACACCACTCACCCAAGGACACGGGCGCAAGTGTGCAGTAGTCTTTGGGGGAGGAAGCTCCAAGGGTTTGCAGGGGGGCGGCTCCTGCTTGTCTTCCTTCCAGCTGTATGCAGAGTGTGGCTCTGGGGCCCAGAGCCGTCCCTCCAGGCTTGCCAAGGGCGAGAAGATGCCCAGGGGCCTGCAGCAGGCCAGGGGAGCGAGCAAGCTCTGTTTCCCACTCAGAAAATAATGGCGCCCAAATCTCCGTTCACCTTATTTAATGCTCTGAGTTTTCAGAGGCCTAATTGAACATTCCTCTGCGGAAGCCTCTAGGTAGAACAATTACCCGGCCTCTTAGCGGCAAGCCTCCCTGGGCAGGCCCCAGATTTATGTCTCCTGGGGAGGCAGCCTATTAGCTGTGGCCATAAATCTCGGGGCCCTGGCTGGCAAGGTGGATTTTAATAAAATCATAGGGACGGAGCCAGGCTGGGGCGGCAGATTTCCGGGGGGAGAGCCAACATTTGCCTGTAATTAATCGGGCCGCCTTTGAGCTCTGGGGAAATGCCCAGGATTTTAATGAAAATTCAGGAGCTGGAAGCAATGACCAGTGGGTAGCCACGCCAGTGTCCCAGCTGGGGTGGGGACACGAAGATCACAGGGTGCCCGGGTCACCCCTGCCATGGGGTCTTGAAATCGGGGTAATATTCAGAGGGCCTAAGGACCATGGTTCTGGGGCTTTCACCATTAGAATCCTTTCCTGCTAGTTGGTAAACTGCTTGCCCTGGGCCCCCTGCAGGCCTCCCGCTTTCTGGGGAGCCTTGCCCAAGAATCCCTGGGCCTCCTTATAATCCTGAAACAAAAGGCGAATTCCTGCCCAGCCAGGGCCCTCCCCGTCCTTCAAGCCCTCTGCTCAGAGCTCTGGGCCTTCTTTTGAACTTGATTGCCCCTTGAGCTAGACCAGCACCCGCTGGAGGATCCTGGAGCTACCCCAGACCCCAGACTCCCCTTCCCTTCCAGACATGCTCTTGCATCCTTGCCTGGAGCTCCAGATTCCACTGCTTCCTGGACTTCTCTGGAGTCTCCTGGGCTTCTCCTCTCTAGCACACCCAGTGCTCCCTCCTCCCGGGCCTCCCGATCACAAAGAACACCACCGCCCACCATCCGTTTGCTCAGGTCCCAAACCCAGGAGTGTCTGGAGGAACCCCTTGCTCTATCTGCTTGGCCCAGCAAATCCTGCAGGGCTTCCTCCCAGACCTCATGCCGCCATCTTCCCGGGCCTTCCCCTGGCCCCGCCCACCACAGCAACTCCTCCTGCGTTGCCTCTGTGTTTCTGTTCTTGTTGCCCCACACAAGGCCTCTGGAGAGCACAAGTGTTGCTCCCACGAAAGCGCTCCAAAGGCAGCCGACACTTCTTCACACATTCCTTGTTCAGCCCCTTGGACAGAGCGATGGCCAGGTGCCCCAGTGCCATCCTCCTTTCCAAACGAGGAAACTGAGGCACACAGAGGGAAAATGGTTGGCTTGAGTCCATGCAGCTGGACTTGGAAGGCTGGGCAGCTCTCCAGGGAGCCTCCATACCCGGCCTCCTCCAGCTCCTGCCCCTCCCGGAGTCAGCTCTCATTACGTCACCCAAGTGTCCCCTGCCTGCTATTTATGGCTGTCCCAATGCATCCCCTGTGTGTGGCTGTGCGCTGTCTGTCCCCCAAGCCTGTACTCGCCTGAGAGCGGGCCCTCTGCTCCCCTCTCACCAGCTTTGGCACACAGTAGGGTGCTCCAGAAAAATGTGTTATCTCAGCCAGCCGGGCATGGTGGCGCACACCTGTAGTCCTAGTACTTGGGAGGCTGAGACAGGAGGATGACAGGTTCAAGGCCAGCCTCAGCAACTTAGTGAGGGCTTGGCAACTTAGTAAGACCCTGTTTCAAAATAAAAAAATAAAATAGGGTTGCTAAGGGTGTAGCTCAGAGGTAGAATGCCCCTGGGTTCAATCCCCAGTACCAGAGAGAGAGAGAGAGAGAAAGAGTGTATTATCTGAAATTCATTCTTTCTGTCCAGGTAGATGGTGGATGGGAAATGGTTCTGGAACCCACTTGGTCCATACAGGGGCCTGAGATTAGCCAACAGGTAATTAGCCAACAGCTTTCGTGTTGCAGGAACCAATTTCTCAGAATCCCACCCTGGAACAGGCCTTTTTCTAGTGTTGTGTCTCTTACTGGGTCTTACTGGGGTGGCATCTGGTGTTTGCTAAGAGGCCCAAAGTCTGCAGGCAATAGAGCGATTTTCTTATACTCAACACCGAAACTCGACCTCTGGCTTTTGCCTGGTCCCGGAGAGCTGGTTAAGTGTCTGGATAAACCAGATTCGTGGATGTCATTTTGGAGAGAAAGACTGTAACCAAGACAACAATAAAAACTTCAACCGAGACTGGCCTCAAATCTAAGTAACGCAGGCTGATGCCTAGATGGCAGAACTTCATGGTAAGAATGTACCTCCAGCTAAAAAAATTTTCCTGGTCATTACTTCCGTCCCTCAAATTTGTTATCTAGGACAAAGCCTTTGGTTGCATAAAATTTGATCTGTTTCTTCATAAATGCCCTTAGTAGACAAAACAACATTTGTCCTAACTGGGCCTAAATGCCTGTTTCAAGGTGTTTTCTTGATAATAGTTTTGATAGAAATAGTAAAGAGGTTCTTGAAAGCTAGGGTAGTTGCCTGACTGATCGGTCAAAAGCCAAGAAGTGACCAGGCCGGAAAAGGATCAGGGAGCAAAATTTTATTAGGACTTCTGCCAGCAGATGGGCTGAGACCAGTGTGGCATCAGCCCCAAAGGATAGGGTGGGAGCACTATTTGTAGAGAGGAGTCTGCCAAGTCTGGGATCTGCAAAGGGAGAGGCTGAAAGCAGAGGGGTCCGTTTCAGAGGAACCAGGTGAGGCCAGCTAGTGAAACTGGGCCCTTAGGTTATCTTGAGCCCAGCATGGATTCTGCAAAGAAAGAGACAAGAAACCAGCAAAGAGCAACTGTCCCTGGGGGAAGAAAGTTGCTAAATCCAGTTCCTGCCACTGGGCTTTGCTGGGATAGGGTTATATTGTCCTAACATTGGCGAGGTGAGCGGAGGATTCCGGATGAAAATTGAGAGAGTGTAGAAGGTGGACGTCGCTGCGATCACACAACGCAGAAGCCCGCGTTGATGCAGACGCCAGAAAACCATCGCAGAGAGGCAGCGACACCGGTCACCCAGCGGAGCAGCCGCGGTGGGTGCTCAGGGAGTTCAAAGTGGATTCGGAAGTTACAGCAGGAAGCGCCATCTTTATGAAGAGCTTAATTGTCTAGACCCTTTCGGCAACTAAAATAGCTTATTGTCCTTTAAAAACGAGAGGATCACAGCCAGTAAAGGATGCGTGCGTGTTTGATAGTTTTGTTTATGGAATAAAGGAAGGCAGGAGACGTAAGTTCAGGACACAGATCCCGGGCCTGAACCTCCAGAGGGCAGAAGGGGTGTCTCCACCATCCGGGGCTTCTGTTCCTGGGAACTGGGGGTGTTAGGAAAATGATTCTTAGAAGAGACAGTTCTGTTGGAGAGGAGCTCTTGCTAATCTGGTAGAAAATTCTCACCAGGACCTGTTTGGGCTCCTGAGCTACAAGAGGGATAGTCTTTCAGGAAAGAGCTGGGAAGACTCATCTCTTCCCTGCTAGCCTTGACCTCAGTCTCCCCATCTGTAAAAGGGAAATGAAGTCAGGCATGGTGGTACCCACCTACAATCCCAGTTCTTGGGAGGCTGAGACAGGAGGATCGCAGGTGCAAGGCCAGCCTCAGCAATACAGCAAAGCAACTGTTTCAAAATAAAGTAAACTAGAGATGAGGGTGTAGCTCAAAGGTAGAATGCCCCTGGACTCAATCCCCAATTCCTAAACCGGAGGGGGGATGGAGAGCAAAGTCCCCACCTCTGGGCCTGCTTGTGAGGATTAGATGACTACGTTGAAGATGCTCAGGCGGCCGGGCGCGGCGGTGCAGAGCGGATCAAGGCGCGCGGAATGTTGCACGCCTCTCTCTGGTTGCAGAGCTAGAGGTAGACCACGCGGCGCCTTAGCGTTACGTAGCTCCCAGCTGCATCCGCCACTTGGATCCCCGCGGTGTGCCTGGCCCCCCTGTGTCGCTCTGAGAGCTGGCCTTGTCCCCCTCGCCTGTTAAACTGGAGCCCTCCGCACAGTGGGTGCTCAAGGAGCAGTAGGTGTACCATAGCGGAATGTGATGGAGGCCTAGATTCAAATCTTAGCCACAGTTCCCTTCTCCTGCAAAATGGGGACCATATCCCTCGGGAACGCGGAGGGATTGCACAAGATGAAGAAACACAGGACTCAGCAGTATAGACGGCACCAAGTGGACCCAGCTGCACGAGTCACCCGGGCCCTGGGTATTTGCTCCCTAGTGTCTCCCTGTCCCCGAATCTCCTCTGCCTAAGTCCTCCTGTGACAAGCTGCAATGGCTCTGCACCTTCAACCCCACCACCCCAAACACCGTCTCTGCCTCCAAAGCAACAGCCGCCGCGATTAGGTCTAGGCCTTTGCTGGTGCTGGGACGCCCCGGCCGCAGCACCCTCGTCCCCCTCCTCCTGGTGAAGATCTTCGACTCGCAAGTGTCACCTCCTCCAGGAAGGCAGATATGGCCAACCGCACAGCCGGACCTGACCATGCGCTGGCCAGAGCCTCTGTCTGTCTCTGCCAGTCTGGGACTATGTTTACTTGGCAACAACTGTGTCTCCAGGACCCAGCGCAGGCCGGGCACAGAGCTGGACCTCGGACAGCGTTGCCAAGATCTAAAGAACAGAAAGGCATCTGGGAAAGGGCACTCTGTTTGATACACCGCAGCATCAAACAGTTTAATATGGAGCCGGGCGTGGTGGCGCACGCTTGTAATCCCAGCATTCGGGAGGCTGATACCGGAGGATCTGGGTTCGCGGCTAGCCTCAGCTACCTAGTGAGGCACTCCGCAACTTAGTGAGACTTGGTTTCAAAATAAAGAATAAAAAAAAAATAGGGCTGGGGGTGTAGCTCGGCGGTAGAATGCCCCTGAGTTCAATCCCCAATACCGCAAAAAAAAAAAAAAAAAAAAAAAAAACAAAAACAGTTTAATATGAAGTCGGGCACCTCCCTGGCCCCTAAGCTTGCCACTGAAGTTTCCTGCTGGTATCGGTTCCTCCGAGCCCAACAGAACCCCCCTCTCCATCGGCCAGGAAGAACTGAGGCTTTCACCAGCTTCCGGGGCTGCCCCCCGAGCAAAGCAGCATAATTATATCTTAATAATTGTTTTGCAGCATAGGATTTATAATTACTAAATGTGTGATAACTGCTCCTTAAATGCCCATGCTCTTTAAAAAACCTAATTTATAATTTAAAGAGCTGGCACTTGCTGGGGCGCTTTAGTTTATCTTGTCGGGAGTAATGGAAGAGGAAGTTATTGAAAACCTTTATTTTTCATTAGCCTTAAATTCAACGACAATTAATGTGCCCAATTTGATTATAAACTGCACAAATTAAACAATAAAGAGCTGTCTAATGAGAAATTAATTATGAGGAAGGGAAGGGGAGCCGGGCTGGATAAAAGCAATAACTTACGGCTCCCGGCAACGCGTGTCAGCTTTTAAAGGAGATGAAGGGCCCTTTCCTCAATGTGTGTCTTTGCTGATAGGACCCATCACAGATCAGTTGATCCAGAAACCATAACAGCCTAGTAATTGAAACTGCCGAAATCAATAGTGCTGACAGCCTTAATTAAATTAAATATAGCTGTGATCGGCGCCGGCAGCCGGGCCGCTTGACCTCCGGCGGAGCGTCTGATGGAGTGCAGCCGGGGTGTCGTGATGGATCTGACCCAGGGGACAGTTGGGGACCAGCTCCTGCAGAGGGAGGCTGCCAGAGTGTGGGCGCCGCCCCGCCAGCGGCTGAGCCGGACCCGACAGGAGGCCAGAATGCCGCCCGCCCCCCACCGGGAGCGCCGGGAAGTCCTGTCCTGTGGCATCAATCTGGGGGTGCAAGGGAGCCCCCCGAGTTACAGGGGGAGCAGGAGAGGGGAGTTAAAATCACCGGTGAATGGTGAATCACTTTAGGCAAGCTAGGAGAGCCAGGCCGGCCGAGTTTGCCTGACAGACCTGCCGCTGAGCGCCAACCTCGCCACGCCTCACTTTCCTCCTCTGCACAATGGGTACGAGCGCTCAGAGAGTCCTTAGAGTGGATGAGATATGCGCACGGCCCGGGGGGCACAGCCAGCTTCGAGGAACCAGGGGACAAGTGTGCGCCTGGACGAATGCCAAGCTGCCGCGGTCACTGCTAGGAATTGTCACCCTGTGGGGCGTGCATGCAGACTCGGGGCGCAGGCCGGCTGACCCAGACCCCGGCCCCCCCTGGACTCCAGGGCATCACCCAGGAAGTAAAGGCGGTTAGTGTTTGGTGAGCACCTTTTCCCAGCCGAGTCCTGCCCTGTGGGAAAAGCGCAGGGGTTATCAGCTCCATTTTGATTTTGCAGAGGAGAAAACCGAGGTTCAGAGTGGTTAAGTCACTCACTTAAGGTCACAGAGCAGGTGAGTGCCAAAGCCAGGGCTAGAACCTTGTGACCTGAGGACAAAGGATCTTCAAAGCCAAACTGGCAGCCCAAAGGATCTTCCATCCTGGGCTGGGAGGCCCTGGTGACCGACCACCTTGTGCTGCAAAGCTCCTAAAATCTGGAAACGTCCCCCAGGACCCTGATAAAGAGACATATGTTAGAAGACAAAATGTAAAACCAACAGATGCTCTCTGAGTTTTGTTTCTGTGATGGCTTGCCTATCATTCCTCTCCCTGCCCCCCAAAACAAATAACAAACAAACAAAAACACATCAGATCAAGCTGGGCATTTTGACACACGCCTATAATCCAATGTATTGGGAAGGCTGAGACAGGAGGATTGCAGATTCGAGGCCAGCCTCAGCAACTTAGCCAGTAAAATATAAACAGGACTGGGGTGTAGCCTGGAGGTAGAATGCCTCTGGTTCAACCCCCCAGTATAAACATAAATAAATAAATACATTAATTAATTAATTAATTAATTAAATGTAAAAACCATGGGATTTGTTTTTTTTTTTTTTTTTTTTTTGCGGTACTGGGGATTGAACTCAGGGGCATTCTACCTCCGAGCTATACCCCCAGCCCTATTTTTTATTCTTTATTTTGAAACCGAGTCTCACTAAGTTTCAGAGTGCCTCACTAGGTAGCTGAGGCTGGCCGCGAACCCGGATCCTCCAGTCTCAGCCTCCCGAATGCTGGGATTACAAGCGTGCGCCACCACGCCCGGCTT
>PVLC010047053.1:0-2500 GCA_004027655.1 Graphiurus murinus
CCCCATCCCCACCCCCATCCCCATCCCCATTCCTCAGCAATCACACACAGAGGGACTTCTGGGGATGGCTCTTTTCACTTACTATGATGTTTTCAAGGTTCATCCACACCGTGGCATGGATTAGTACTTGATTTATTTCTTCTCCCCTTTTGTTTTTTGTACTGGGATTGAACGTAGGGACATTCAACTTCTGAGCTATATATACCCTCAGACAATTTTATTATTTCATCTTATTTTGGTACTGGGGATTGAACTCAGGGGCATTCTACCTCTGAGCTATACCCCCAGCCCTATTTTACTTTTTATTTGGAAACAGGGTCTCATTAAGTTGTAGAGGGCCTCACAAAGTTGCTGAGCCTGGCCGCGAACCTTTAATCCTCCTGTCTCAGCCTCCCAAATACTAGGATTACAAGTGTGCACCACCATGCCCAGGTCCTTTTTATTTTATATTTTGAAACAGGGTCTTGCTAAGTTTACTGAGGGCCTTGGTAAGTTTCTGAGGCTGTCCTCAGACGTGTGATCCTCCTTTCTCAGACCCCCAAGTACTGGGATTACAGGCATGCACCACCATGCCCAACTTTATTTCTTTTTATCCCTGCATAATATTTCTTAGTATGGATATGCCATTATTTGTTGGTCCAGTTGTCTGTTGGAGAAAACTTGCATTTGGAATTTAATATTGTGAGAGATTCATCTCTGCAAATGTGTATGGGTGGTATTCATTTCCACAGTGGCTTATGCACTACATGTATATATGAGGCATGATCAGCTTTTCTGTTGATGGACATGTTCATAGTCCGCTTTCTATTGCCAATGACAATACCACTGGGTAAGTTTTAAGGAAAAGAGGTTTATTTTGGCTTATGCTTCTAGAGGTCTGAGGTTGGGGGGCACATCTGGTGATGGTTTTCTTGGTGACTAAATCCCAAGGCATAGACAGCATCTCATGAGGAGAGACAGGAAGTGTGTGTGTGTGTGTGTGTGTGTGTGTGTGTGTGTTCTGATCTCTGTCTTCTTATAAAACCTCCAGGATTAAATCATGGGTGCTACCTCCTGAGGCTGTCCCTGAACCTGTGATCCTCCTGTCTCAGCCTCCCAAGTACAGGGATACAGATGTGCGCCCACCACTCCCAGCTGAGACTCAGTTTCTTTTTCTTTTCTTTTCTTTTTTTTTTTTTTTTGGTACTGGGAATTGAACCCAGGGACATTCTACCTCTGAGCTACACCATCAGACCTATTTTTTTTGGTACTGGGGATAGAACCTGGGGGCATTCTACCTTCGATATATACCCCCAGCCCTAGTTTTTTTATTCTTTATTTTGAAACAGGGTCTCACTAAGTTGCGGAGAGGCTCATGAAGTCGTTGAGGCTGGTCGCGAACCCGGATCTTCCAGTCTCAGCCTCCCAAATGCTGGGATTATAAGTGTGCACCACCATGCCCGGCCTATTTTTTATTCTTTATTTTGAAACAAGGTCTCACTAAGTTGCAGATGGCCTCACCAAGTTGCTGAGGCTGGCCTTGAACCTGTGATCCTCCTGTCTCAGCCTCCCAACTACTAGCATTACAAGCACCACCACACCTGGCTGGATATACTTTATTGTTCTGTTCTGGCTGCTACCCCTTTTTGCTGCCCTGAGCATCCTGAGGGAACAAAGTTCTTTCTTGTTTATTCTATGGACTGGGCTGAATGTCTATCTTCAGGCTCTTTAGAGGGAGAGAAAAAAGAGGAAGAAGAGGAGACGGGGTGTGGCATTGTGACTTCTAGCTAAAGCCTGCAACGCACTGAGGCAGGCCGTGCTGAGCATGGGTGTGTGTGGGCTTGGCTCGCTGGGACACTGGGGTCTGCAATGCAATTGACATCACCAGATCCATTCTGAGCTCAGGCAAGGCTGTGGGATTCAGGGATTCAAACAGAAGACAGCATCCACTCTGAGATTATATGCTGTCTCTTTATACAGGCTGCGATAGCAAAGCTGGAATGTGCTCTCAAGAGTCACCTCCCTGAGCTCTTGTCCTCTTTGTGGGATTCTGCTCTGGTTCTTCTGTGACCTTAGGCCTGAAAGCTCCTCAGAAAGAGCAGCTACAGCCCTAAGCCCAGTACTTGGGAGACTGAGATAGGAGGATCTCAGATTTAAAGCCAGCTACAGCAACTTAGGGAGACCTTGTTCCAAACAAAAAAGCAGAAAGGGCTGGGGGTACAGCTCAGAGGTAGAAACCCCTGGGTTCAATCCCCAGTGCCAAAACAAAACACTCAAACAAACAATACTTGCTGAAAGATTTGTAAGATTGTAGAATTTGCAGTGTGACTATGGACACTCCTAGTGTATGGAGTATTATTGTTTGTGGGGCTCAAGAGACAGAATGGACAGTTGAGAACAAACTCAAAAAACTTTGACTTTAGCCAGGAGTGGTGGCACATGTTTGTAATCCCAGTACTTGGGAGGCTGAGACAGGAGGATCATAGGTCTGCAGCCAGCTTCAGCAACTTAGTGCGGCCCT
>PVLC010047053.1:5000-11226 GCA_004027655.1 Graphiurus murinus
TCTCTCTCTCTCTCTCTCTCTCTCTCTCTCTCTCTCTCTCTCTCTCTCTCACACACACACACACACACACACACACACACACACACACAGAGTCTAAGGTCTGGTATTGTCTTAAACAATCATAGGTATTTATATCTTCTCCTCCTCCTTGACACTGGGGATTGAACCCAGAGGCATTCTACCTATGAGTTACGCCCAAGCTTTATTTCATTTTTAAAATTTTGAAACAGGGTCTCACTGAGTTGTTGAGGACCTCCCTAAATTGCTAAGTTGGCCACTAACCTGTGATCCCCTTGTCTCAGCTTCACAAATATTAGTATTACAGGCATGCCTATGGGGAGTTTTTACTCTTCTCCATAATAAACCTATGTTGGCATGACTGAAAAAGTAATGTGCTAAATTATTTTCTTCAGAGTAAAATTGAGGTGCCTGTTGGTCTTGCAGTATGGTACACAGAGGTACTCAGCCCTGGGGGTGCTTACAATTGTTAGAGATGCATGGGAGATATCTTCAGTGATCCCCAGAAACTCTTGGATGAGGTATGATTCCTCCTCCCTAAACAATAAAACTAATGTTCAGAGAGAAGGTACCAGTTCAGGCTCTGAGGCTCCAAAGTGATGAAGCTGTGGATTCTGTACAGGCCTTTGGACTCCTACTAGAAGGCTCTCTATTGGTTGCATGTGCAACCCAGCAAGCAGGGATCTGCAACTGCAGTCAGCAGGGTGAGCTTCAATGTCCTGTCCATAGGGGGCACTGTGAGGGCTACTGAAAAAAACACTTTTTCTCTCTCCAACAGGTAGAGTGGAATAGGGGAGGTGGTTTTTTCTTTTCCTTTTTTTAGATCTAAGTTTGAAAAAATAGAAGATGAGCTCTTGGTAATCTTCCCCTGCCCCAGTACCAGGGATTGAACTCAGGGCATCCTACCTTTGAACTACACCCCCAGCCATTTTATTTTAAAGTTTGAAACAGGGTCTCGATAGGTTGCTGAGAGTCTCACTAAATTGCTACACTGGCCATGAATCTGAGATCCTCCTGTCTCAGCCTCCCAAGTACTGGGATTAGAGGGTGTGCACCACTACATCTAGCTCTGGTATGCATTCAAGGAAAATAATAGGTGAAGTCACTCTTAGCCAGTCTCTCTCTCTCTCTCTCTCTCTCTCTCTCTCTCTCTCTCTCTCTCTCTCTTTCTCTCTTTCCCCCTAGTACTGGGGATTGAACCCAGGGACATTCTATCTCTGAGCTATACCCCCAGCCCTACCTTTTTTTTTTTTCATTATTGGGGATTGAACCCAGGGGCATTCTACTTCCGAGTTACACCCCCAGTCCTATTTTTTATTCTTTATTTTGAAACAGGGTCTCACTAAGTTGTGGAAGGCCTCACTCTCACTCAGTAGCTGAGGCTGGCCCTGAAGCCGGATCCTCCTGTCTCAGCCTCCCAAGTACTGGGATTACAAGCATGTGCCACCATGCCTGGCCTCTCAGCTCTACTTTTCTTTATTTTGAAACAGAGTCTCACTAAGTTGCGGAGAGCCTCACTAAGTAGCTGAGGCTGGCTGCGAACCCGGATCCTCTGGTCTTAGCCTCCTAAGTACTGGGATTACAAGCATGTGCCACCACACCCGGCTCTTAGCCAGCCTCTTAAAAGGTTAGCACACTTACCTAAGTGACTTTCAGTCCCTGAGCCCTCTAAAAGGTCACCACCCAGAGCCTACCAGTATCCTGCATGCATTTGCTTCCTTAGTTGGTGTGTGTGTGTGTGTGTGTGTGTGTGTGTGTGTGTATGTGTGTGTGTGTGTATGTGTGTGTGTGTGTGTGTGTGTGTGTGTGTGTGTGTCTTGGTACTGGAAATAGAACTCAGGGCCTTCTATGTGCTAAGCACACACTCTACCACTGAGCTATACCCTCAGCGGCTGATACGTATTTTTACGAAGAATCACTTGCTCTCAATCTTATTATGCCAGTTGGACTTATTACATTTACGTAATGTAATAAATATGTAAACTGATAGAATGTTTTCTTGTAAAATTAATGCAAATGCTTTGGAAGGATTTAATGAAAGCAAGTCACATGTAGAAAATTCTATGTGGGTGAGGGAATCGAAAAGTTGGGGAACAGGTATTCAAAGCCCAGGTCCTGAACTCAGATTGCTTTGCCAGTGTCTGGCCACCTCCCTTCACTTTAGAGAAGAAGAGATTGGGAAACCCCAGGGATAAATGACAGGTGTGCTTCCTTAAGAAAGAGGACTCTGAACTTCACACCGCAGACCTATGAGCAAAGAAGGCCCTAGCTCCACACTGAAAGGTTGGAGGGATATTTATGTAACTTACACAAAAGTAAAATGTTTAAGGGATGTATACATCATTTTTAATGATTCCACACTTTGACTATGTTGATTGATATACCAGATGTTGACTCTGTTTGATGTGAGGGGAGCTCCAATCATCACAGCCATGGGGGGATGATGTGGTACCAACTTATCAAATCACTGGAATTCAGAGAGTAGGGCCATTGGCAGCCTGCAGAGTCGGTGGTACTTGGACTTAGTCTTTTTTAAAATTTTTTGCGGTACCGGGGATTGAACCAAGGGGCATTCTACCTCCGAGCCACACCCCGGCCTTTTTTTTATTCTTTATTTTGAAATAGGGTCTCACTAAGTTGCGGAGTGCCTCACTAGGTAGCTGAGATTGGCTGCGAACCTGGATCCTCCAGTCTCAGCCTCCCAAATGCTGGGATTACAAGTGTGAGCCACCACGCCCGGCTTATTATTATTTTTTATTATTATTATTTTTTTATACTGGAGATTGAACCCAGAGGCATTCTACCTCTGATCTATGACTTCAGTCATTTTAATTATTTTTTATTTTCAAACAGGGCCTTGAAAATAAAAGGGGTGTGGTGGTGCATGCTTGTAATCCCAGCATTTGGGAGGCTGAGACAGGAGGATCCGGGTTCGCGGCCAGCCTCAGCTACCTAGTGAGGCACTCCGCAACTTAGTGAGACCCTGTTTCAAAATAAAGAATTAAAATAGGGCTGGGGATGTAGCTCGGAGGTAGAATGCCCCTGAGTTCAATCCCCAGTACTGCAAAAACAAAACAAAACAAACAAACAACAACAACAACAACAACAAAAACAGGGCCTTACTAAATTGCTGAGGCTAGAATCTGCAATCTTTCTGTCTCAGCTTCCCAATATTGGGATTACAGGTTTGTGGCACAGTGCCTGGCTGGATTTAATCTTTTTTTAAAAAATTAATACTTTTATTTGGTGCATTGTAATTATACATCATACTGAGGTATAGAGTTACAGAAAAGTGCATGCACACAATCCTTGGAGCACTTCCTGCTGGTTCCTTCCCTCTCCCTGTACATGTCTTTGCAATTGAAATTGGTAATTTTGTATAAATAGATAGCATTATTTCTTTTTTTTTTTTGCGGTACTGGGGATTGAACTCAGGGGCATTCTACCTCCGAGCTATACCCCCAGCCCTATTTTTTATTCTTTATTTTGAAACCGAGTCTCACTAAGTTATGGAGTGCCTCACTAGGTAGCTGAGGCTGGCCGCGAACCCGGATCCTCCGGTCTCAGCCACCCAAATGCTGGGATTACAAGTGTGCGCCACCACGCCCGGCTTATAGATAGCATTATTTCAACAGTTACACCCTTTATGTCTCTGTCCCCCCTCCTCCCTTTCCTAAATCCCCTCAATCAGTCTTTGGAGTCTTTGCTCTTCTACCTTATGTAACCATTATTTTTGAATTTCTACCTGGCTTCCACATACAAGAGAAAACACAACTATTTGTTTTTTTGAGAATGGCTAAACTCACTTAGCATAATATTCTCAAGTTCTATCCATTTTCCTGCAAATGACATGATTTTGTTCCTTATGGCTGAGTAAAATTCCATTGTGTGTACATACCATAGTCTTGTGATCCATTCATCTGTTGATGGACACCTAGGCTGATTTCATAACTTGGCTATCATAAATTGTGCTGCTATGAACATGGATATTCAACTATCACTATAATACTCTGATTTCAATTCCTTTGGAAAGATGGCCTGTAGTGGTATTACTGGGTCATACGGTAGTTTCATCCCCAATCTTCTGAGAAACCTCCACACTTGTCTCCATAGTGGCTGTATTAGTTTGCAGTCCCACTAGCAGTATATCAGAGTTCCTATTTCCCCACATCCTCACCAGCATTTATTACTATGTTCTTGATAATTGCCATTCCAACTGGAATTAGATAGAATCTCAGTGTAGTTTTGACTTGCATCTCCCTGATTGCTAATGATGTTGAAAATACTTTTCATATATGTATTGGCCATTTGTAACACTTCTTTTGAGAAACGTCTATTCAGTTCAGTTGCCCATTTTTTGATTGGGTTATTTGTGTTTTTTAGTTTTAAATTTTTTAAACTGTTTGTATATTCTAGATGTTAGTCTTTTATCAGAAGGATGGGTGGCAAAGATCTTTTCCCATTCTGTTGGCTCTCTCTGTAGACCCTTAATAGTTTCCTTTGCTGCACAGAAGCTTTTTAATTTAATGCCATACCATTTATTAATTCTTGTTTTAATTTCCTGAGCTTTCAGGGTTTTATTGAGGAAGTTTCTACTGGTACTGATATGTTAGAGTGTTGGTCGTATGCCCTCTTCTAGCAGTTTCAAGTCTAATTTCTAGGTCTTTGATGCATCTTGAGTTGGCTCTTGTGCAGGGCAAGAGGTTGGGATTTATTCTTATTTATTTATTGTGGTATTGGGTATGGAACCCTGGGGACTTCTACCTCCAGGCTATGTCCCCAGCCCTATTTTATTTTTTGTCTTGAAACAAGGTATTGATTGCTAAGTTGCTGAGAGCCTCAGTATGTTGCTGAGAGGTTAGGGTTTAATTCCATTCTTCTACATATGGATAACCAGTTTTCCCAACTATTTGTTGAAAAGTCTCTTTTCTCCAGTGTATGCTTTTGGCACCTTTATCAAAAATCAACTGGTTATAAATATGAGGCTTTGTTTCTGAGTCTTGTATTCTGTTCCATTGGTCTATGTATCTGTTTTTGTGCCAATACCATGCTACTTTTATTACTATCGCTTTGTAGCATAATTTGAAATCAGCTATCGTGATGCCTCCTGCATGATTCTTTGTGTGTGTGTGTGTGTGTGTGTGTGTGTGTGTGTGTGTGTGTGTGTGTGGTACTGGGGATTGAACCCAGAAACATTCTACCTCTGAGCCACATCCCAGCCTTTTTTATTCCTTTCTTTTGAAACAGGGTCTTGCTAGGTTGCTGAAAGTCTCACTGAGTTGCCGAGGCTGTCTTTAAACCTGCTATCCTCCTGTCTCTGCCTTCCAAGTACTGGGATTACAGGTGTGCACCACCACACCCAGCTCTGCCTGGTTCTTTTTTTTTTTTTTTTTTTTTTGCAGTACTGGGGATTGAACTCAGGGGCATTCTACCTCCAAGCTACACCCCCAGGCCTATTTTTTATTCTTTATTTTGAAACCGAGTCTCACTAAGTTGCGGAGTGCCTCACTAGGTAGCTGAGGCTGGCCTCGAACCCGGATCCTCCGGTCTCAGCCTCCCGAATGCTGGGATTACAAGCGTGCGCCACCACGCCCGGCTTTGCCTGGTTCTTATTGTTGAAAATTGCTTTGATTATTCTGGGTCTTTTGTTTTTCCATATGAATTTTATGACTGATTTCTCTAATCTGTAGAGAATGACTATAGTATTTTAATAAAGATTGCATTGAATATATAGATCCCTTTTAGTAGGATGGCCATTTTGATTACATTTATTCTGCCTATCGAAGAGCATGGGATATTTTCCCATCTTCTAAGATCATCAATTTCTCTCTTTAGTGTTTTATAATTTTCATTGTAAATTTACCTCCTTGGTTAAATTTATTCCTAAGTATTTTATCTTTTCTGAGGTTACTGTGAATGGAATTTTTTCTGGATTTCCTTTTTAGTGGATTCATGGTTGGTATAATGGAGTGCTAGTGATTTCTTTTTTTTTTATTTTTTATTTTTTTTGCGGTACTGGGGATTGAACTCAGGGGCATTCTACCTTCGAGCTATACCCCCAGCCCTATTTTTTATTCTTTATTTTGAAACCGGGTCTCACTAAGTTGCGGAGTGCCTCACTAGGTAGCTGAGGCTGGCCTCGAACCCGGATCCTCCGGTCTCAGCCTCCCGAATGCTGGGATTACAAGCGTGCGCCACCACGCCCGGC
>PVLC010047054.1:0-11234 GCA_004027655.1 Graphiurus murinus
CGCTCCCCACTGAAACATAAATCCTACAGAAGATCAAAATATTCCACATTTATCTTTGCAGACAACCAACATATCAATATGCCTAGAAGCAAAAGATGAATTCCCTCACAGTTTGATCAATACAGTAATAACTAAAAGTGCAATGGATGAAGATAAAACTATCAATTCTGTTTTCATATCCAACCACATTATTTGACTTCACCTCATCTGCGTCAGAGAATTCCATCGCCTGACTGCACATGGTACAAAGAACATGTTTCCTTTCATTGATTCTCAATTTCCTCATCATTAATTTCATTGACTGAGTAGTAGGCATTCCAATTAGAGAAAAGTAAAGCTCCAACAATGAAGCCCTATCAGTTTATTGTTACCGATTTCTCTTGATTCTTTTTATAGTAGGGAGGAGTAACGCTCTTAACGTTGTAGCATTTTCTCATGATACCACAGAGAGAACAAAGCTAAGGCAAAACACACATAATACTAAATTCTTATCCTTGAAACAGTGTTTGATGATTACCAAATAAGCTCTAAATATTGGTTGGATAAATTAATCAAGGTTCATGAACAATGTAATCAATGTCCAAATGCTATTCATTCATCGGAGAATCAAAGGAGAACTATTGGTGGCCTACTTTTACCAAGACTGAAAAATGCTGAATATCCTTGAGTCAGAATGGCGATTCTTCACTCAAGAACCTCATGACAAAGTGGAGGCAATATGTTAATTTTTAAAGTTACATCTCCATTTTGCAGTAATAAGAGAATGGAGTAGTTCTCTGGAGAAGTTAGGAGCCCCTGGAGCTAGTTGGAAAAGGTGTCTCATGCCTAGAAGCAAAAGATGAATTTCCTCATAGTTTATTTATTCTCATGTGGTTCATTCTCTTTCATACTCATGTCATATTGTATGTACTGTCATTCCATCCTAATGGATAATAGTGAAGAAATTTACCTTATTAGTTATTTAAATTAAATAATTTTAAATGATTCTCGTTTTTGATACAGGATGATAAAACATGACCCAGTTTTTTTTTTAATATTTGTCCTAATCTCATTGAACCATATTCTGACTAAATTGTACATGATTTTGTAGCTTATAGATTTACTGAAACTTATGGGTCTGTGTGTGTGTGTGTGTGTGTGTGTGTGTGTGTGTGTGTGTGTATGTGTATGTATGTTACTGGGGTTAAACACAGAGACATTCAACCTTTGAGCTACACTCCAGACCTTTTTATATATTTATTTATTTTTGCTTTGAAACGAGTTCTCATTAGGTTTCTGAGAGTCTCACTAAATTACTGAACCTGATTTCAAACATGCTAAGTATTAGAATTTCAGGCATGTGCCACCACACTGGGTTTGGGTAGTACATTTTAATATTATAACCCACATCCTTAGAATAATACTATGTTTAACAAAGTATGCCAAATAAATCAGCACATTTGTTATATCCATCCTAGTGGGAGAGGATTTTTAAAAAAAAATACATAAATCTCAAAATACAGTAATAAGTTATGTGAAATTCATGAAGCAAGCTGATGCCATAGAAAAGGGCCAGATGGTCATTTTAAAGAGTGGCCAAAGAAGGTGTTGAGGAAATGACAATGGATGTGAGATATAAAGGAGCTATTTACATGAAGATAAAGAGAAGAATAAGATAACAGCCTACCTAAAGATTCTTGGGAATAGACTTGTCCTTTCAGAGAATGAGAAAAAAGGTAAAAATGTATGGAACATAGAAAGATCAAGAGAGGATTATATAATGCAATGTGTGAGCTGAACATGGACAGATCCATATGGGATTTTGCATGCTAGCATATGGATTCTTAAGTTCCTTTCAAATTCAATATAAAGCTCTTAACGCAATGGTTCTCAGCCAGGTACCACTGCTTCTGCTTCCTCCAGGGAACATTTTACAATGTATATGAAATGTTATATTCCACAACTGGGAGAAGATAATGCTGCTGCCATCTAATAAGTGGAGGCTGGGGATGATGCTAAACATAATACAATATACAGGAATTTTTCTAACTACGCAGAATTATCTGGTCTAAAATGTCAAAGAGTGTCAAGGTTGAGAAATCTTGTTTCAGAACACTGTGACGAGCTAAGCATTAAACAACAGAGTCCAGTCTACATTTTATGCTAGTAGAAAATTATAGAGAAAGAAGCATTAACCTTGAATGACAAAAGCCTTCATAGTGATCACAAAAAGATGGTAATACATTAATGCATAATAGCATACACACTGATCAGATATCTATGGAGTTTTATTTCAGAAAATATTACTTTATCTCTGTTTTATAGAAATACATGTAGAAAGTCATACTCTAACTAGATACTAGATTACAATACTTTATTTTTTTATTTATTTATTTTTTTTGGTGCTGCAGATTGAACTCAGAGGCATTCTACCTCCAAGCTATATCCCCAGCCTGATTTTATTTCTTATTTGGAAACAGGATCTCACTAGGTTGCTAAAATCCTAGCGAAGTCGCCAAGGCTGGATTTGAACCCGCGATCCTCCTGTTTCAGCCTCCCAAGTACTGGGATTACAAGCGTGCACCACCACACCTGGCTTAGATTCCAATACATTTGTATTCTCTTTACCTATTGTTTTTTAAAGTCTTTCAGCTTCCATAGCTTTGACAATAGAGAAGAAAAGAGATCAATCCATCATTTACAGAATATTTAACATTTCAGTGAAATTTCATATTGATCTTAATCCAGTCTCAAAATTAATTTTTTACTTTGCTTTTTTCTGGATCATAAAAGATAAAATATGGTATTTCTTCCTGTGAGGATTTATACCATCAAAAAGATGAAATGTGAAAGCCAAACATTCTGCATTATTATTTACTGTGTCTGCTTGTCAAATGTTTTTCATAAAAGATCAAAATATGATAGGGATATTTTTCTTCTCTAATTTTAGGTGACATGATTAAGTTGCTACTTGTTCATATATCATTCACTGAAAACAGTATTTGAATTAAAGGAAAAAAGAGATTAAATAATTTTAATAGTTCAGAAAACATTCCAAGATTTCTAGAAATTGGGAATTTTAAAAGAATTTTCAAATTGTTTTGTACATTTTGTTTAAAACTAGTGAAAATCAACAGAGATGCTTGCATTCAAAGACTCATGGTCCCCAAAACCATTCATGGTTTATCCTGCAACCTGAATGTTTGTGTCCTTCAAATCACCAATGAAACCTAATCACTAATATGCTGATCCTAAGCTATAGGACATTTGGGAGGTGATTAGGACCAGATGACAGAGCCCTCATGGATTGAATTAGTGCCCATATAAAATAGGCCCCAGAGAGTTGCTTTTCCCTTTGCATCATAAGAAGCCAAATGGAAGGTGCCATCTATGGGCCAGAAAGTTGGCCCTCCCCAGATGCTGAATCTACCAGTGTCATTATCTTGGATGTCCGTGGTACTAGGTCTGGGAGAAATATTTCTTTATTGCTTATAAACCACACAGTTTATATTATTTTTATTGCAGCCCAATGGACTAAGACAATAGTCTTTATAACTATTGATTTACATTTTAGTTCTAGCCAGGCATGGTGGTTCAGGCCTATAATCTCAGTAGTTAGGAGGCTGAGACAGTAGGATCACAGGTTCAAGGAAAGCTTCAGCAAGCAATGAGACTCTCTTCAGCAACCTACCTAGACCCTGTTTCAAAATGAAAAGTAAAAAGGGCAGAGGCCATAGCTGAGCAGTAGAATGTCCCTGGGTTTAATCCCAGGTATCCCCCTCACCATGCACACACAATTCACTCTGCCATTTCATATGATTCTAGATAAGACACAGTTAAACCTTCCTGAGCCTCAGTTTGCTTGCCTATAAACAGAGGATAGTATTTGGTATTGTTGATGTAACATCAGTAAGTTAGAATGATTGCGTTGTTCAAATTTCTGTTTAAACTGTGTGGTCATTGTTGGATGACCATATTTTAATGAGGCAAGTACATTTTATTTAGCTAACTCTGCATCAAAATTGCAATTGAGAACTGATTTGAATGCTGCCTGTCACTCCCTGCTTAAATCTGCAAATGAAATATAAATTCAGACATATTTATCTGTCAAATCCAGGTCCTTGGTGCCCTGGTTCACATGGCAAGGATCCATTGAATAGTCAATCTTTGTCCATTCAATTTACAACAGTAGGAAAGAACAAAAAATTCCCAATAGTTTTTTGGGTATGTTAGAGACCAAGGAGAGACTTGGATCTTAAATACAATAAACACACAAAAGAACTGTATATTACCAAGAACAAATAAGAATCACTGTATAGAAATAAATTAAAGGAACAGCTAACAGGGAAAAATAGAAAGGAAAAGTCAATCTTTCTATTATTTATTCTATATTAAAATGCATGAATCACAAATTTCATATATGATATCTCACTTAATTCTGTAAACAATGAAAAAACTGTCTTCCTATTTGCAGGTAAGAACATTGAACTTATAGAGATAGATTAAATTATTTTTCCACATATTTACAAGTAAAAATTATTAGTGTGAGAAAATTTACATTTTTTTTTGGTAAAACGCCAATGATCTCTTAGAGGATGGAGGTGTAACTCAGAGGCAGAGTGCATGCTTAGCGAATGTAAGTCCCTGAGTTCAATCTCTAGCATCTTCCCATACAAAACCAATAATTTCTGCACTATTATATGTTTTCTCTCAATTATAGTATTGTATGAAGTAATTTGTCAGGTAAGCATTGATCTCGACATTACGAAACGCATGATGTCTAAATCAATCAACTATATACACAAATTTATCAATGTCAATCACAATTTTGTGCATGAGGAGGGGAGGGGGAGGAGTGGTATGGGAACTGCGGGAGAGCTCACCAAATGCTGTGTGCATGTTTACCTACATCATTCTGTACTCCATTGTGATGTATGATTTCAATGCATAAAAAAAATAATCTTGGACAAAAACAGATAAGTTTCTGTAGCTCAAATAAAAAAGGCATAGCCATATCAGCAGTCATGAGTTAAGATATACAAGAGGAGATCTATTATGATTCAACTTACCTTAAAGTTTTAAGGGGAAAAATAAGACAAGTTTACCTTGAACCTACATATTATTCATTGAAAATACAAACTGTTTCTTCTAAAAAATACATGGCAATGTTTTCTGCCTTAGTTGGTCATCCTTTGATTTCCTTTGCAGAAATGTTTGTATTTAAGGAAAGCTATTTATGAGTGACAGTAATTGTCTCAGTTCACAAAGTTTCCTCCCTTCATTTGATAAAAATATGCTGCTGGATATGGTGGCCCACACCTGTAATTTCAGTACGTGGGAGGCTGAAACAGGAGGTTTGCAGGTTTCACGACAGCTTCAGAAACAGGGAGACTTTCAGCAACCTAGTTAGTTCTTGTTTCAAAACAAACATTTTAAAATTGTCTTGGTTCAATCTCTAGTACCATACACACACACACACACACACACACACACACACACACACACACATAGAAAGTTATATACATATTATATTTATTTGTTGCAGTTTTCAATAATGGCTTTTCTTTTCTTTCTTTTTTTTTTGTGGTACTGAGGATTGAACTCAGGGACATTCAACCTCCAAGCTATACCCCCATCCCTATTTTTTATTCTTTATTTTGAAACAGGGTCTCACTAAGTTGTGGAGTGCCTCACTAGGTAGCTGAGGCTGGCTGTGAACTCGAATCCTCCAGTCTCAGTCTCCCAAATGCCGGGATTACAAGCATGGGCCACCACTCCCAGCTCGGCTTTTCCTTTTTGAAAATCAGTCAATCTTCATAAAAAGAAGTACTAAAATGACTATTATAGAAGAAATCTTAAAGTAGCAAACATAGAGGTTCAATTTACAATATTTTCAATTGAGTTCTGTAACCTATCAATTCCTGACCACTTCTAAAAACTTGAGTAAAATAATTCTAGATGTGATTGTGTGTGTGTGTGTGTGTGTGTGTGTGTGTGTGTGTTACTGAAGATTGAACCCCAGTCATTTTTATTTTTGTTTTGTTCTGAAACAGGGATTCAGTTTCCGAGAGTCTCACTAAGTTGCTGAGGCTGTCCTCTAAACTGCAATCCTCCTGTCTCAGCTTCCCAAATACTAGGATCACAAGTGTGCATCACCACCCCCAGCTTTTATGTCTTTAATACAGACTTCCAATTATATCTTTGCTGAAACTGATGTCATTTTGTGACACTGAGTCATTTAATGTAATTTCTATCAATTAAACCTCAACCTTTAGGATGCTGCACTAAAAGTGAATGAATGAATTCATACATATACACATAAGTGCATGCATATTTTAAAAAGGAATCCCAGCTGGGCATGGTGGCACACGCTTGTAATCCCAGCATTTGGGAGGCTGAGACTGGAGGATCCGGCTTTGTGGCCAGTCTCAGCTACCTAGTGAGGCACTCCACAACTTAGTTAGACCCTGTCTCAAAATAAAGAATAAAAAATAGGGGTGGGGTATAGCTTGGGGTATAGATTGAGTTCAATCCCCAGTACTGAAAAAAATAAAAAAGTAATCCCTCCAAAACCCCATATATATAGTTTGCCTGGGAATTATTAGCCAGAATGCTGACATGACAAATAATTGGTGCTAGTCATTGGAGATTTAGTAAAATAATTCAAATTCTGTATTTATTTTGCTACATCTATTCACTGTACAGGATTCACAACTGACTGCCCTCTAGGTTTGTTCCTTCTGCTGAACTAATTTACTTTGTTAAAATGATCTTAAAACCTCTCCATTTCCTACAGATGTGGGGGTAAACAAGATTAAAAATGGTGTGTTGTTCAGCTTTTTATTGTTGTGACCAAGATACCTAACACAAACCGCTTTCAAGAGGAAGGATGTATTTTGGCTTGTGGTTTCAGTTCCTGGTTGGCGGGCTCCATTGCTCTGGGCCTGAGGTGAGGAAGAACATCATGGTGAAAGGGAGCATTGGAGGACAGCTGCTCAGAAAGCAGAAAGAGGGGTTGAGGGAAAAGGGACCAGGAGAAGTAAACACTTCCAGGACACTTCCCCCACTGACCTACTTCCTCCAACCAGGTCCCATCTCTCAGTAGTCCATTCAGTTATCAATAGAGTAATCCACTGATGAGGTCAGAGGGGAACATTCCAGGTTCAAACCACATCAAAAGGTGAAAAAAATATATAATGAATTGGTACTCCATGGGAACTGAACAATAGCTAACAACTATTCTCTTAATAATCAAAGGAAAATTAGTAACTCTTTCTACCACAACCTCAAGGGGAAAATTCACCAGTAGCATTTGGTGATAAAACCTGCTCACCTAAGCCAAAACTTTTAAAATTTGCTTTAGTAAGAGAATAATTTAAAACTATTATCTGAATATATTTTTAATCAAAAAATATTTTAGAACAAATGTTTTACAGATGCAACAACATGCATCAATATTCTCAATTTTGATTTGGAATTGGTAACAAATGCAATTAAATTCTTAGTTTATGTGGAAGATTAAAAATGAATAAAGACAAAATATTTAGAAAAAATGTGAACTATTTTAAAACTATAATATGTTTCAAGGAAAACTTGTTAGATTCAGATATCCCAGTGCAGACCTAATAACATATAATTTTAAAATTAACTTTTCTGATACTAAATTTTCTTAGTTTTGAAATAAATTAACTCAACATGGATTGATTGATACTTGAAATTTATTTATAAAGTATAACCCCCAAAATATTATCTATAAAAATAAGTATTATAAACATAAATTCAGTTGCACTTTACCAAGGCAAAATTTTGAATGACTTCTGAAAATTCCTTACCTGGCAGTTGTAGATCATTTAAAAGAGGCTTCTTTCTTTTGAGCAAAAATATAGTTATTCTTTGGTTGTTTTCTGTCTCCAAAGACACTTATATGTGACTTAGTGAGGACTTCTGGTTTCTCAAACAGAAAAAAACAAAAGTGCTCTTCAGTTTTATTTAGTCTTATTTTCATTTGTATACTTTTGGAGTTATTTGAAAAAAAAAAACCAGTTTAGTTCTCAAGTTAAACTTCCTCAAGCATGCTAATGTAAGACAGCATAAATGAATATTGGGAGGGGAGTTATTGAGGAAACCTAAGTGACAATCCTCTTTTCACTTCTGCATAACCATTTCTTCCTGAAGTCTTTGGTCCTTTGTCCTTTGCTTATATGCAAAGGGTAGAACAGTGATTACAGGAAATGAAGTCTCCATTAACTCGAGTGGTGCCCTTTGGCTGAGAGGCATAATATTCTTAAATTCGAGTGCTTCATGCTGCCAATCTTTACTAATGGAGAATCACTGCACGCATATCTATGGCGGTCCTAAAATACTTTTTCTCTTTATAAAGAATTGGACAGAAGCAGGTAGAACATGAAAAATCATTCATTAAGTGCAGCAAAAAAAAGCCATTAGGATCATAATTCCCAAGCGTTAAGAAAGAGATAATGAACCTTGGAGAAGGTAATCTTAGGTATGTACATATGTCATCAGCTCACTCTTAATAGAGAAAAAGAGAGAGGTTAAAATGCTATAATTGATTGACATATAAAGACTTTTCTCTTGGTGAAACTCTACCTTCATAAATATCCAAATAAGTTGCTTGCCAAAGTCTCTCAACCTATCTAACTTAACTTAAAATTTCAAGTGACTTTCCTTTGCCTCTAAAAATGTATTTTTCATATTTGTCTTTTAGAGATCTATGGCTCAATTTTAAAAATCAGTATAATAGATGCTGAGAGAAGAAATGAATAGAGCTAGCAAAAGAATAAATTAAAAGGAAAAATTGTATTTTAACTTCTATATACAAACTGTTCCATGTTTCAGAGACTAGCTGAAGTTAAAGGTCTATGAGTGGTAATTATTGCATAAACAACCAACGATGCTTTACTTATAGAAATCACTCTTATTCTCTTCAGGTAGCAAAAAATTGACTCAGATGTTTGTAGATGGGCATCAGTGATTCTTAGTCAAAATTTAAGAGTAGGGAAGCAGAGAAGAAGAAACAATATGACAAACTATGGAACCCTTGCATGAAACTAACTCTGTAGCTAGGGTTACCATTACCAAGTCAGGTAAGAGTCATCTGGAGTCAAGCAGGCATCGTTTCCTACATGTTCAACCTTTTTTCTGGATAAAGAAGGACTGTACTGGTTAGCCTCAACACCCACAACAAACATGGAATTTCAGACTCTACTCTTATTAGACTTCAATGATGTGGTCATTGTTTATAGACACAGATTTAATGAATAAAGAAAATAAGATTTAATACAATACAGTGTCCTCTCTCATTTTTTATTACCCCCTTGGTACTGGGGATTGAACCCAGGGGCATTCTATCTTTGAAATACACCTCCAGGCCATTTTATTTTGAAACAGGGTATCCTTAAATTGCTGAGGCTGTCTTTAAACCTGCAATCCTCCCATCTCAGCCTTCCAGGTACTGGGATTAGGAATGTTTCCAGCTAGTCAGTCAGTGCTATTTTTATTTGTGATAAAATTTCAGATCTATAGAGAGAATAATGTCAAAATTTATAGGTTTACAAGAAAAGAAAAACCAGGAGAACTAATAGAGCTGGGTTCTTATTAGCTTTCCAAAAAAAAGGAAAGGAAAATTACATAGTATTTCTCTTGAACTCTTACTTAGACTCTAAAACAAAGTAGTCATGGACTTTTTACTGTTTTTATTATCCATTTAATCCTTATTTCAGTCAGTCCTTTCTGTCTCATGACTATTAATATAGATTATTTCCCTTTAATTTTAAAATCAGCTGGGCAGAAATTTTACATTTTTATTCTGATTATAGACACCAATACCCAGAAAGTCAAAATAATCTTCCTATTTTCACTTAGATGGTGAGTAGTATACATAAAGGATTCAGCAAATGTTTTGAAGCTCCAAACATTGCTCTTTCCACTACTCCAAAATGTAAAATAATAATTTTACAAGTTTAGAGTATTCTTTCTCTATACAGCCAGCTGTACTTGCCCTTTGGTAGACTCAGAAAATTATAAAATGGTTGGATTATTTTGCTATAGTGAATTTTGTATGTTTGACATATTGTATAGGCTTGATATAATATCATTTACTCATTTACTTATTTTACAGAGGAAAAATTAAAATTCCAAAAGCATAAAAATGAACTATGGCAATCAATGCTATGGGACAGAAGAGTTCAAGACCAGAAAGCATAGATATATTATCTGTGACACCAATATTAATATTTTGATCTAAAATGACTAGAGTAATATTTATTAAGGGCTTTCCAAGGGACAAGATCTCTGTTATGTTTTCTGTGTCTTGAGATAAATACTAAGAAGGAATTAATATTATAATATTTAACTTAAAGTTAATATCAAAGATGTTTTAAAAAGTTAATAACAAAGACCAAAACAATGAGTAACTTGCCCATTTTTTCAAAATCAAGGTTTTAAATCTAGCTCTCTATAACATTTTTATACTCTGTTGTAGTGGTAGAGTCATTTTTTTTTCATTATCCACCCTTCAATCACTTCATTTTAGCTCTTAACCACCTTGAATAAAGACTAGAGTTTACACCTTCCCCGGTACTTGTTCTTGGTCATGCAGCTAAAGTTTCCCTTGTGAAATATGTGAATGTGAAATTTGCAACTTCCAATTACTACCCTTCAAGAGAAGAGGTATGCTGTCTCTTTCATTTGTTTCTTTAATTTTCTACCTGGTTGAGCGGCAGATAAGATGGTAAGACATCTTGGATCATGTAGGTGAGGACCACATTCTAGTATTGGACCGGACACAAGACTCTTGATTTTTGAAAAACAACAACAACAACAAAACATCTCAGCTTTGTACCACAGTTATTTTGAGTCTCTTTTGGAGAGGTAAAGCTAATTTATAAACAACAAAACTGCCTTGTGGTATACAGTGAAATAGGTTACAAAATCCTGTGCGATAATTTCATGAAGCAGATTGAGGTAGACTGTCTGAGAGTCAGTGGTATTTGATGCAATATTATACCCCAAATCTGGTTTTGTTTTTTTTTTTTTCAGTACTGGGGATTGAACTCAGGGGCATTCTACCTCCGAGCTACACCCCCAGCCCTATTATTTATTCTTTATTTTGAAACCGAGTCTTACTAAGTTGCGGAGGACCTCACTAGGTAGCTGAGGCTGGCCGTGAACCCGGATCCTCCGGTCTCAGCCTCCCGAATGCTGGGATTACAAGCATGCGCCATCACACCCGGCTT
>PVLC010047055.1:0-11216 GCA_004027655.1 Graphiurus murinus
GAGCTACTCCCCCAGCCCTATTTTTTATTCTTTTTTTTTTTTGCGGTACTGGGGATTGAACTCAGGGGCACTCTACCTCCGAGCTACACCCCCAGCCCTATTTTTTATTCTTTATTTTGAAACTGAGTCTCACTAAGTTGTGGAATGCCTCACTAGGTAGCTGAGGCTGGCCGCGAACCCGGATCCTCCGGTCTCAGCCTCCCGAATGCTGGGATTACAAGCGTGCGCCACCACGCCCGGCTTATTCTTTATTTTTGAAACCGAGTCTCACTAAGTTGCGGAGTGCCTCACTAGGTAGCTGACGCTGGCCACCAACCCGGATCCTCCAGTCTCAGCCTCCCGAATGCTGGGATTACAAGCGTGCGCCACCACGCCCGGCTTCTTAAGCATCTTTTTTATTACTGGACATTTACGTTGTTTCCAGAGTTTTACTGTACTAGGTTTAATGCTTTGAATATTTTTGTTTGTATAGTTGTTTCCTAAGGATAGGTTGTGCAGCGAAGTTTAACACTTGTTGAGTATCATCTGGACCTGATACTTTTCTGTGTGTGTGAACCCAGGGGTGTGTACCTCCGAGATACACCCAGCCCTGTTTTATTTTTATTTTGAAACAAGATCTTGCTAAGTTAATGTGTCTCACTATTTGCTGAGTCTGTCCTCGAACCTGAGATCTTTCTGTCTAGCCTCCCAAGTACTGGGATTACAGGTGTGCACCACCAAGCCTGGCTTTGAAACTTCAAGAGTACTTAGACCTTTAGTCATTTGAAGCTTCAGGCCTGAATAAACTGAGTGCTGTATAAGCTTGTAAGTAATCTAGTGGCAATGGGTGTTCTTTTGCTTTTTCTTAGGAAAGGAGACCCTTCCTTGCTTCAGAATGTACCGAGCTACCCAAAGCTGAGAAATGGAGACGACAGGTATGTATGTTCTGGGCGAATCTGATCTCAGTAAAAGTAACAAGTCTGCTCCTCTCTCCTTTTTTTTTTTTTTTCTATTTTTTGATACTAATGCTTGAATCCAGGGGCATCTACTCCAAGCTACACCTCCAGCCCGTTTGTTTTTTTTTAATTTTTTTTTTTTTTTTTTTTTTTTTTTTTTTTTTTTTTGCGGTACTGGGGGTTGAACTCCGGGGCATTCTACCTCCAAGCTATACCCCCAGCCCTATTTTTTATTCTTTATTTTGAAACCGGGTCTCACTAAGTTGCGGAGTGCCTCACTAGGTAGCTGAGGCTGGCCTCGAACCCGGATCCTCCGGTCTCAGCCTCCCGAATGCTGGGATTACAAGCGTGCGCCACCACGCCCGGCTTGTTTTTTTTTAATTTTTATTTTGTTTTTGAAATAGGATCTTGCTAAATTGCTCAGGGCCTTGCTAAGTTCCTTAGGCTGGCTTCATGCCTGTGATCCTCCTGTCTCAGCCTCCCAAGTACTGGGATTATAGACACGAATTACATGCCTGGTTTATCTATGACTCTTTATTCAGAATTCCCAGTATTTTTATGTATTTATTTTTTATGGTTTTGGTGATTGAATCCTGGCTCACTCTGCTCTCAAGCTACACCCCTGTTTTATTTTTTATTTGGAAACAGGATATCACTAAGTTGTGAAAGGCCTTACTAGGTTGCTGAGGCTGGCCATGAACTTGCGATCCTCCTATCTTAGCCTCCCAAGGACTGGGATTACAAACATGCACCATCATGCTTGGCTTCCAGTATTTTTTTTTTTTTTGGTACTGAGGACTGAACCCAAGGGCATTCTACCATGAGCTGCACCCACAGCCCTATTTTATCTTTCTTTTGAAATAGGGTCTCATCAGGTTGATGACAGCCTTACTTGCTGTGGCTGTCCTGGAACCTATGATCCTCCTGTCTCAACTTCCCAAATACTAACATTACAAGGGTGCACTACCATACCTGGCAGTATTTTTTTTTTGTGTGTGTGGTACTGGGAGTGGAACCTGGGGACATTCTACCTCCGAGCTACAGCCCCAGCCCTATTTTTTTTATTCTTTTTATTTTGAAATAGGGTCTCACTAAGTTGCGGAGGGCCTCACTAAGCAGCCATGAACCTGGGCCCTCCTGTCTCAGCCTCCCAAATGCTGGGATTACAAGTGTGCGCCGCCACGGCCGCTCTGGCAGTATTTTTAATTATTAGTTATGAATTATAGTTTTCCAGCCAGGCATTGTGACACATGCCTGAAATTTCATTGCTTGGGAGGCTGAAACAGGAGGATTGCATGTTCAATACCAGCCTCAGCAACCTAGGGACACCCTGTTTAAAAAAAAATACAAGCTGGGCGTGGTGGCGCATTCTTGTAATCCCAGCATTTGGGAGGCCGAGATGGGAGAGATGGGAGGATCCGGGTTCTCGGCCAGCTCGGACCACGCCCGGCTCGGACATATTTTAAAGTCATGGAAATATACTACTCTTTATTGTTATTTTTTCCACAGATCATTGGAGAGATCTCAAAAAAAGTGGCTCAGATTCAGAATGGTAATGTACCTTGCCTCCGTAAAGCATAGATTCCCCAGTTTGGTGAAGCCGGCCCAGGGGTGGGATGCTAGAATGATGGGGGGGGGGGGGGGGGGGGGGGGGGGGGGGGGGGGGGGGGGGGGGGGGGGGGGGTTGTAGTAGCCTTGGGTGCATTTGGGGGCTTTGAATGAAAACAAGGGGACAGTGGAAGTAATTTTTTTGTAAAATGGAGTGGTAAGCAAGGCCAAAGACAGTCTACCTAATAATCAGTATCTTTTTTTTTTTTGGTACTAGCGGTTGAATCCAGGAGCATTCTAGCCCTTTTTATTTTATTTTTTTTGCAGTATTAAGGATTGAACCCAGAGGCATTCTACCAATGAGCTACAGCCTCAACCCTATTTTTATTCTTTATTTTGACATGAGTATTTTATGTAGTGCACCTTTAAAGGTGTTGCCATTCTTTTTACAGGTATGGCATTGAGTGTGAGGGTGTTGAGGTTCATTTTTAATTCCCTGTAATTCTAAGAAAACCATGTTAACGTTTTTGTTATCTAGCTGGTTTAGGTGAATTCCGAATTCGCGATCTGAATGATGAAATTAACAAGCTGTTAAGAGAGAAAGGACACTGGGAGGTTCGGATAAAGGAGCTGGGTGGTCCCGATTATGGGGTAAGTACGCTGCAGCTCGGGGGAGCTTGTGGCCCCCCCGCCTGTGCCTGCCACAGCGGAGGCCCTGGGTCGTGAGGGGTGCTGGGAGTGTGTGTTGCAAGTGGGCGGGGATCCTGAGAACAGACAGTGGGTGTCCCCGGAAGACCCACAGCCCAGGCCTCCAAGAACGAGGGGCCGTGCTTGCTTACTTTACTTACTTACTTATTTATGTATTTATTTTTGTGGTACTAGGGGTTGAACCCAGGGGCATTCTACCTCTGAGCTATACCCCCAGCCCTATTTGATTTTTTATTCTGAGATAGGGTCTTGCAGAATTGCTGAGAGCCTTGCTAAATGGCTGAGGCTGGCCGCCACCTCTGATCCTCTGCTCAGCCTCCTGTGTACTGGGATTCAGGCATGTCCTACCACCCCCTGGCAGGACACATGTTTACAATGGTCATAGCCCTCCTCTGAGCTGCTTGAGAACTGGGGTCAGCCATTGGATTTTTTTTGTGTGTGTGTGTGTGGTTCTGGGGATTGAACCCTGAACATTCTACCTCCAAGCTACACCCCCAGCTCCATTTTTTATTATTTTGAAACAGGATCTCACTAAGTTGCAGAGGGCCTCACTAAGTAGCTGAGGCTGGCCGCGAAACTACGATCCTGCTCCTGACTCAGCTTCCCAAGAACTGGGATTATAAATGTGGGCCACCATGCTGGCCTGGATTTTTTTCTTTTCTTTTAATAGCACTGGGGATTGAACTCAGGGTCTTGGGTGTGCTATTCATTATCTATATCACCAGCCCTTTTTTTTTTTTTTTTTACTTGTGTGGTACTAGGGATTATCCCTGGTGCGTTCTACCTCTGCGCTACCCCTCCAGTTCTTTTTGTTGTTAATTTTGAAATGGTCACACTAAGTTTCTGAGGCTGTCCTCAAACCTGTGATTCTCGTGTCTGAAACTCCCAAGTACTGGGATTACAGGTGTATGCCACCATGCCTGGATACCACCAGCCCTTTTCATTTTTTATTTTTATTTATTTATTTGCTTATTTATTTATTTACTGGGGATGGAACCCAAGGGCATTCTGCCTCCGAGCTACATCCCCAACCCTAATTTTTAGTCTTTATTTGGAAACAGGGTCTCACTAAGTTGCGGAGGGCCTCACTAAGTAGCTGAGGCTGGCCACAAACCTGGATCCTCCTGTCTCAGCCTCCCAAGTACTAGGATTACAAGCGTGTGCCACCACGCACCGTTTCATATTTATTTATTTATTTATTTATTTATTTATTTATTTATTTATTTATTTATTTATTTTTGTGGTACTGGGGATTGAACTTAGGGGCATTCTACCTCCAAGCTATATCCCCAGCCCTATTTTTTATTCTTTATTTGGAAACAGGGTCTCACTAAGTTGCGGAGGGCCTCACTAGGTAGCTGAGGCTGGTCGAGAAGCCGGATCCTCCAGTCTTAGCCTCCCAAATGCTGGGATTACAAGTATGTGTCACCACACCCGGCTCATTTTTTTATTTTATTTTATTTTTTCTTTGCGGGACTGGGGATTGAACTCGGGCATTCTACCTCCGAGCTACACCCCCAGCCCTATTTTTTATTCTATAGTTTGAAACCGGGTCTTGCTAAGTTGCGGAGTGCCTCACTAGCAGCTGAGGCTGGTCTTGAACCCGTATCCTCCGGTCTCAGCCTCCTGAATGCTGGGATTACAAGCGTGAGCCACCACGTCCGGCTTCATTTTTTTTTTTTTTTGCGGTACTGGGGATTGAACTCAGGGGCATTCTACCTCCGAGCTATACCCCCAGCCCTATTTTTTTATTCTTTATTTTGAAACCGAGTCTCACTAAGTTGCAGAGTGCCTCACTAGGTAGCTGAGGCTGGCCTCGAACCGGGATCCTCTGGTCTCAGCCTCCCGAATGCTGGGATTACAAGCGTGCGCCACCACGCCCGGCTTTCATTTTTTTATTTTGAAAAAGAGTCTTGCTTAGTTGCTGAGGCTGGCCTTGATCCTTCTGTCTCAGCCTCCGGAGTACTGGAATTACAGGTGTGTGTCACCACGATCGTCTTTGCAAATATATTTTCAGATAATAAGGTTATTGTCAAGGGAGGCTCAGCAACTTTGGGAGACCCTGTTTCAAAATAAAAATTAGCTGGACACGTCACACTTGTAATCCCAGTATTTCAGAGGTTGAGACAGGAGGATCATAGGTTTGCAGCCAGCCTCAGATACTTAGTGACGATCTCTGGAACTTAGTGAGACCCTGTTTCAAAATAAGGAATACAAAATAGGGCTGGAGGTATATCTCCGAGGTAGAATGCCCCTGGGTTCCATCCTCAGTACCGAAAAAAAAAAGTCAGGGCTAAGGGTGTGGCTCAGAGGTGGTGTCCTTGGGTTCAATCCCCAGTACTAAAATATACACGCACACACACGTGTACATATATAAATATTAAAAACATGGAAATAGTGCTTTGGGTGTCACGGCCATTTTCTTTTTTCCTTTGTAAGAAAGTTGGTCCTAAGATGTTGGATCATGAAGGGAAAGAAGTCCCAGGAAACCGAGGTTATAAGTACTTTGGAGCAGCAAAGGACCTGCCCGGGGTCAGAGAGCTGTTTGAAAAAGAACGTAAGTAACCTGTGTGTGCGCAGCTCGCAGCCTGTGCCTCTCTGCTGGACGTAGTCATGAGAGTAGAGTTCTGTATACTATGTGATCTTCCTGTTGGTTCTGGGGATTGGACGGTATACTATGTGATCTTCCTGTTGGTCCTGGGGATTGGACGGTATACTATGTGATCTTCCTGTTGGTCCTGGGGATTGGACGGTATACCATGTGATCTTCCTGTTGGTCCTGGGGATTGGACGCAGGGGCATCTTACCTCCCGGATACACCCCAGCCCTATTTATTTTTTTGTTTTGAAACAGGGTCTTGCTATGTTGCTGAGTCTTGTTATATTGCTGAGAAGGCTGGCCTCAGTCCTGCAATCCTCCTGTCTCAACCTCTCTAGTGCTGTGTTTCCAGGTGTGCGCCACCACTTTTGGCTTCCTTCCTTTTTGGCAATGTTGTGGATCAAACCCAGGGACGTGGGCCTGCTAGGCAAGTCTTCTTCCACAATGCACTCATAGTGCTAACTAGGGTATATTCTTTTTTTTTTTTTTTTTTTTTTTTTTTGCGGTACTGGGGATTGAACTCAGGGGCATTCTACCTCCAAGCTACACCCCCAGCCCTATTTTCTATTCTTTATTTTGAAACCGAGTATCACTAAGTTGTGGAGTGCCTCACTAGGTAGCTGAGGCTGGCCGCGAACCCGGATCCTCCAGTCTCAGCCTCCCGAATGCTGGGATTACAAGCGTGCGCCACCACACCCGGCAGGTATATTCTTTTTTTACATGCTGATTGGGCCTGAGCATTAGTTTTAAAAGGGACTGCTTATAATGAGGCATGGTGGTACACACCTGTAATCTCATACTTGGGAGGTTGAGACAGGAGGATTGCAGGCTCGAGGACAGCCTCAGCAACTTAGATTCTCAGCAACCCAGGGAGATCCTGTTTCAAAAAATAAAAAGGACTCGTGTGTATCTTGGAGGTAGGTAGAATGCCCCTTGGTTCAATCTGTGGTCACACACACACACACACACACACACACACACACACGCGCACACGCGCGGCCTACTTCTGTGGTCCCATAGAGAGTATGGAGGAGTGCTTGTTTCTTGTCATTTTCATGAACGCAGTTGCTCTGTGGCTGTACAGGATTGAGCCCATGTGTTACTGTGACGTGGGGACTCAGCTAAGTCACTGCTGTTTGTTGTAGCTCTTCCTCCTCCCAGAAAGACTCGTGCTGAACTCATGAAGGCCATCGATTTCGAATACTACGGTTACCTGGATGAAGACGATGGTGTTATCGTGCCACTGGAACAAGAATATGAAAAGAAACGTAGGTCTCTGGGCATTTCACTATTGATGGCATTTGGATTCTGTTCTCCGCTTTAAGAATGGTGGTGCATGCCTGTAATCCCAGCACTGGAGGCTGAGACAGGAGGATTGCAGGTCTGAGGCCATCCTCAGCAACTTCGTGGGACCCTGTTTCAAAATAAGAAAATAAAATAGAGCCAAACACTGTTGCACATGCCTGTACTCCCAGTACTTAGAAGATTGAGATAGGAGAATTGTAGGATCAAAACCAGCCTCAGCAATTTAGTGAGGCTCTCAGCAGTGAGAAACAGTGAGTTCCTGTTTCAAAATAAAAAAAGGGGCTAAGGATGTAGATTAGAGGTGAAGTGCCCCTGGCTTCAACTCCCAGAATCTCCCCACACAAATAATAAATAAAATTTAAAGGTAAAATAGGGATTGGGGAGTGACTTGGAGGTAAGATGTCCCTGAGTTCAATGCCCAGGACCAAAAAGAAAAAAGGGGGAAATGGTGCTTTATTATATTTTTGTTTGATTTGATTTGTGTGTATGTTTTACTGGAGTTTGAATCCAGGTTGCTTACCACTGAACTGTATTCCCCACCCTGTTTATTCATGCACTCATTCATTTAGGTACTGCGGATTGAGCCCAGGAGTGTTCTGCCTCAGCTCTACCCCAGCCCTCTTTTATGGTGCTCGGGATTGAACTCAAGAGCGCTCTACCTCCAAGCTACACCCCCAGCCCCCGTTTTTAAATTTGTTTTTTTTTTTTTTGTTTTTTTTTTTTTGCAGTACCGGGGATTGTACTCAGGAGCATTCTACCTCCGAGCTACACCCTCAGCCCTATTTTTTTTATTCTTTATTTTGAAACCGGGTCTCACTAAGTTGCGGAGTGCCTCACTAGGTAGCTGAGGCTGGCCTCGAACCCGGATCCTCCGGTCTCAGCCTCCCAAATGCTGGGATTACAAGCGTGCGCCACCACGCCCGGCTCCCCGTTTTTAAATTTGAAACAGGGTCTCACTAGTCTGCAGAGGGACTTGCTAGGTTGCTGAAACTGGCCTGGAACCTGTGATCCTCTGGTCTCAGCTTCCCAAATATTGGGCTTACAGACCTGTGCCACCACGCCTGGCTTAGTGGTGAGAGCTTTTTTGAGACTGTTATAAATAGCACCTGTTCTTTCTTGTCTTTAGTTAGAGCTGAGCTGGTGGAAAAATGGAAAGCAGAGAGAGAGGCCCGGTTGGCCAGAGGAGAAAAGGAAGAAGAGGAGGAGGAAGAGGAGGAGATCAACATCTATGCTGTTGCAGAAGAGGAGGTGCTGGCTTGGGTCACATCTTGCCCTTCCTGCATAGGAACGAGGAACTCAGTTAGAGACCTAACCTCTGGGTCAGAGGGGAGTTTCAGAAAAGAGCACGCACGACTCTTCTCAGCTGTGCTTTATGCTATCAGCGGCTTCACTTGGGGGGGTGGTAATTAACTGAGGATTGGACCCAAGGGCACTCTACCTCCAAGCTACACCTCAGTCCTTTTATTGTGAAACAGGGGCCTGGCTAAGTTGTTGCGACTGGCCTCAAACCTGTGAGCCTCCTATCTCAGCCTCCCAAGTACTGGGAGTACCAGCGTGCCTGCACGACTGGCTCTTCAGTGGTAGAGTGCTGTGGTTGGTTCCCTGCTGATGGACTGCTGGTGGTTCTCTTTGTAGTCCGATGAGGAAGGCAGCCAGGAGAAAGCAGGGGAGGACGGGCAGCAGAAGTTCATCGCCCATGTGCCAGTGCCCTCGCAGCAGGAGGTAGGGTGAAGGCCGGAGGGGCTGGCCTGCCGCCTGGGCGCGGGGTGGGGGCCTGAAGGGGGTGGTGCAGGGGCGGGGCCTGGTGTCGGGGGTGCTGGGAGGGGGGGTGGTAGAAGGGGCAGGCCTGCAGGGGGGAGGTTCTGTCGGAACCAGCCTGCTACCCAGCAGGTAGAGGGGTGCTGCTGGGAGAGGGTGCAGGTGGCACTGCCGGGGACTGGCCTTATGTTAGGGCAGGAGCGGTCGACTGCAGTACTGGGCTTGCACAGGGGGTATATCTGGGGGTGCTTCTGGGTGCTGGCCTGGCTCCATTGTGGGGCGGCGCTTTCTGCTGCTGGGGTGATGCAGGTGTGGAGGGGGCTGCGGCCAGGTGCATGCCAGACAGCAGTGCGGGGCGGGTGTTCTGCTGGCGGGGAGGCGGCTGTGTTGGCAGCGGAGGCTCTGCTGCACAGAGAGTGTGTCTAGGAGGTTCTGCCAGGGGACTGCAGGGGCGGGGCTGCTCTTCAGAGCTGGCGGGGTGGAGGCCAGGCACTTCGGTGCGTCCTCCTCCTTCCTTCCCCAAGCCCCGTGGTGCTAGTTGTCCTGCAGGTGGAAGGTGAAAAGGCCGTTTCCTCTCTGCTTGGGGTGACGCCAAGCAGACATTCTTTCATTGTGTTGCTTCCAAAGAGAGCCCTGGGGCTTGGGGAGGCCGCTGTGGGTGTTTGAGTTACACAGGACTTCCCCAGTCTCTCCTGCTGGGTTCCAGCGGGGCCCGAGCTGGGAGTGAGCACCTTCCTCTGGATGTCCACAGATCGAGGAAGCGCTTGTGCGAAGGAAGAAGATGGAGTTGCTGCAGAAGTATGCCAGCGAGACCCTGCAGGCCCAGAGTGAGGAGGCCAAACGGCTCCTGGGGTACTGAGAAGCGGTAGCCGGGGGGCTGGAGGAGCTGGTGGGCGCCTCCTCTGCCCTGGATGCTGTTCAGCCGCTGGGCCCTTAGCCGTTCCAGCTGTGGCAACCTCTCCCCCCTGCTTCCTGTGGATGGAGTTGAGGAGAGGGCTCTGTCCCTGCCTCCCTAGGGGACACCTGTGTTAAGTCAGATGTAGAATGCCCCTGGGTTCAATCTGTAATACTGCAAAAACAAAACTAACCAAGATCTGATTTTCTCTCGAGAAATGACACGGTGTGTCTCTCTGAACCCACGTCCCCTGGGCCAGTGGCCAGAGCCGTCCTGTGCTCCCAGGTGCTGCCTCAGTAGTCCTCACCGTCCCCTCCCTCAGCCTGTGTCACTGCTGCCTGGGGCACAGGCGGTTTGAGCTAGCAGCCAGTTACATAACTGTGTTATGCAGAGAGCTAATTTTATTAAAAGGTTTTTGTAAAAAAGGGAAACTATTCTGCATGCACTTTGTCCCTTGGGTTGGTCACACCGGGTGACACAAGGTCGGAGACCCTGAAGGACACCTGGACACTTGTGCCGATGGCCTGAAGAACCAGCCCAGGTGCGGAGGTCAGAAGGGATCCCAGGCGCGTGTGGTGGGAGCAGAAGCCATGTTCGTGGTGGCCTCCTGGCCATAACTGCAGCCTGGGCACCCAGGGGGCTCCAGTGCAGTCCAGGGTCACTCTTGAGCTGGCTGTGGTGACACAAGCCTGTAATCCCAGTACTTGGGAGGCTGAGACAGGAGGTAAGTATCCTGTGTGTAAATAAAAAGGGGAGGAAAGGGGTGTAGCTCAGAGGTAGAATTCCCCTGGGTTCAATCCCAAGAAACAAAGTGTCACTGAGCTGGGTCTTTGGAGGCTGCAGCCTCTGTGCAGCACCTGCCTGTGTGCTTCCTGCTCTGCAGGGTCCTGGAGCCTCTCCCAGTCTGTCCTGGCCAGGTGGCTGTCCCTCAGCATGAGGCTCTGGCTCCCAGTGTCTGGCTGGGGATAGGGTCTCCAGGCCTGGAGGAGCCCACCCCAGGGCAAGAGTGTGGGCCTTTCCGGGTGGAAGGGAGGGTCCACTTAGGGGTGGCAGGGGCCATGTGTGGCTGCAGGTGGGTGGAGTTGGCTTTCCGTTAGAAGCTGAGGACTGGGCGTGGTGGTGCACACCTGTAATCGCAGTACTTGGGAGGCTGAGACAGGTTTGAAGACAGCCTCAGCAATTCAGAAGACTCAGCAACTGAGCCGGGCGTGGTGGCGCACGCTTGTAATCCCAGCATTCGGGAGGCTGAGACCGGAGGATCCGGGTTCGTGGCCAGCCTCAGCTACCTAGTGAGGCACTCTGCAACTTAGTGAGACTCGGTTTCAAAATAAAGAATAAAAAATAGGGCTGGGGGTGTAGCTCGGAGGTAGAATGCCCCTGAGTTCAATCCCTAGTACCGCAAAAAAAAAAAAAAAAAAAAAAAAAAAAAAAAAAAAAAAAAAAAAAAAAAAAAAAAAAAAAAAAAAAAA
>PVLC010047056.1:0-11216 GCA_004027655.1 Graphiurus murinus
AAAAAAAAAAAAAAAAAAAAAAAAAAAAGAAGTACCATACTTATTAACTTGCTTCTTTGGTATATATATGATCAATGCGACAGAATTCTGATATTTATCTATAGTGTGTTTATATTTATCAAGACAGTTGTTTGAAAATGGGCTGAAATTAAAAAAAAATTTCATGATAAAATACTTTCCTTCTGTTTTAAGAAATTAGAGGTAACCTTCAGTGAAAACATGTAATCTCTTCTAGTTTAAAAATATGGAGTACCTTACTCATGATGTTGAAGGTATCCCAAGTTTGAAGTAAGCCTGGACAACTTAAGGAGACCTTATCTCAAGAAAGGGGAGAGGCTGGGGGATATAGCTCAGTGGTAGAGTGTCCATGGGTCCAATTCCAGTATTGCAAAAGTAACTAAATAACAAAGTACTTGATAATCTTTTACTGGTCAGAAACATAATATTTAAACCTGTAATTTAAATACCTAGAGAAAAATGAAGGGGCAATTATTTTGATAGGAACATTAGCATACTTTGAAGAAATGATGAAAGACAGCAAAATCACAGAAGCAGAAATGGAATACAACCCAGTATTTAAATGTGTATAATTCTGATCAGGAAGACAAACAAAACCACGAGATATATTATGGCAGGTAGAGGAAATTAAACAGAAAAAAGATCCTAAAACCAGGAGCTCATGGAACTTAAAACAATCCTCAGATAATTATTTAAGGAAGGAAGGCCTACCTGTTGCTGTCCAGGCTGAGCTTGTGAGGCTGCTTGCTGATTGGCTGTATTGTTTGCCGCAGCTGCAGCTTGTTGCTGAAATAAATTGGCTGGATACACACCCCATGGAACACCATAATACTGAGGAGGAACCACAGCTGGACCTAAGCCCCACACACCCCACCAAAAAACAAGAAAAACAACAACAAAAAAAAAGTCACTAGATTTTATACATGACGTCAATTACCATTAGATTACAAAAGGGACTCAGAGCAGAATATATCCCGTATAATCTACTACCCACTCATACTTTCTATTTTTCTTTTTCTGGTTCTCTTAGGAAACAATTATCATTCTGGCACAGATTATTAGCAAAATTCAAGGCCACCAGTGAATTGGCAGAATATTTACAATATATACAGGGAATATTAGACACCCCAAATTATTAAGGTTTCTTAGGTTGAATTCATCACTTGTTAAAAAAAGAACATTTTCTGACAACTAAAATGAATTGCAAATTTTTTTCTCTTTTGCTTTGCCATGTATAAAACTAGGAAACATTTTGATATCAAGTTTGCCACAACAGTATCTAAAATGCAAAACTTGAATTTAAGAATATTCTTCACATATGAAACAGAATTAGTCACAATTCTCACAAAGCAATAGAAAATTATATGACAACAAATAAGACATCAGTATTTTTGTGGTTAGAAAAATGAGACTAGTGTGTCAAGACAAGAAAGAACTTGATAATATAAACATTGGAAAATAGAGATAAGAAAGCCAACTAGGAAAAACAAAATGAATTTTTCCTGCTCTATTTTATGTCGTTCAGGATAGCCAATTCCTGAGGAATAAATAGAATTATACAAAATAAGCCCTAAAATTAAAGTAATGACTTTCATAATTCCTGATTGATGAAACAAATCTCTTAAAATCCTTATCAGTCAATTCTTAGGACATTTACTTTGTATATTTGTATTTATTTATCTTTTGGTACTGGGGACTGAACTCAGGGGCATCTACCTCCGAGCTTCACCTCCAGCCCTATTTTTTATTCTTTATTTTGAAACAGGGTCTCACTAAGTTGCAGAGGGCCTCACTAAGTAGCTGAGGCTGGCCAAGTTTCAGCCTCCCAAGTACAGGGATTACAAGAGTGGCCACCACACCATCCGGCTTTACTTTGAGTATTTACAAAGTATATTTAATTTTTCTTTTTCTTTTTTTTTTTTGAGGTACTGGGATTGAACTCAGGGGCATTCTACCTCCGAGCTATGCCCCCAGCCCTATTTTTTTTTATTCTTTTATTTTGAAACCGAGTCTCACTAAGTTGCAGAGGGCCTCACTAGATAGCTGAGGCTGGCCGCGAACCCGGATCCTCTGGTCTCAGCCTCCCGAATGCTGGGATTACAAGCGTGCGCCACCACGCCCAGCTCAAAGTATATTTAAAAATATACAAAGTAAACTCTTGCTTTCACTTTGCTTTAGAATAAAAGTCCTGAATAACTAACCAAATCACTAAAATAAAAAGCTTTGCAAACTGATAGGCAAAAGTATTCCTTTTTTCTTTTTTGTGGTACTGGAAATTGAACCCAGGAGCGTTCTACTTCCCAGCTACACCACAGTCCTTTTTATTTTTTGTTTCAAAACAGAATCTCACTAGCTTGCTAAAAGTTTAAGTTGCTGATGTTGGTCTTGAACCTCTGATCCTCCTGTCTCAGCCTCCCAGGTGTGCAATCCCAAGGATTACAGGTGTGTGGCATCATGCCCTGCTTAAAGGCAAAAGCATTTCTAAAGATACTGAGACAGGAGGATCTCAGGTTCAATGATAGCCTCAGCAACACAGACTCTCAGCAACCTAGCAAGATGCTGTTTCAAAACAAAATAAACAAAAAAGGGCTGAGAATGTAGCTTGGAAATAGAATGCCCCTGGGTTCAATCCCCAGTACCACAAAAATTTAAAATTAAAAGAAAAAATATAGTACGATAAGCACAACCTCTATGGTGAGAACTGTTTAAACGCTAAGAAGAATTATGAGGAAAGTATACATTGTAAAAACAAAGTAAGAGTCAAATATCTAGCTAGAACTTCATTATCCAACCGAACAGAAGCCACTTGCGGCTACTGAGTAATTAAAAGGTAGGTAGCAGCCAGGCATGGTGGCACACACCTCAATCCCAGTACTTGGGAGGGTGAGACAGGAGGATCAAAGGTTTGAGGCCGAGCCGGGCATGGTGGCGCACGCTTGTAATCCCAGCATTGGGGAGGCTGAGACCAGAGGATCAGGGTTCGAGGCCAGCCTCAGCTACCTAGTGAGGCACTCCGCAACTTACAGAGACCCTGTTTCCAAATAAAGAATAAAAACTAGGGCTGAGGGTATAGCTCGGCGGTAGAATGCCCCTGAGTTCAATCCCCAGTACCGCAAAAAAAAAAAAAAAAAAAAAAAATACCGCTGGGGGTGGAGGAGGAGGGTGTCTAGCTCAGAGGTAGAATGTCCCTGGGTTCAATCCCCAATACAAAACAAAAACAACAACCAAACAATCTCCCCGAATATATAAAACAGGTAGATAGCCCAAATTGAGCCTTGCTGTAAGAGTATAACTTATATAGGATTTTGAAGGCTTAGCATGAAAACAAAAACAAAACAGAATGTTAAGATCTATTAATTTTTAAAATACTGATCACATGATGAAATGACAGTTTGGATATGGTGGGCTAAATAAAGCATATTAAACAAACATAAAATTATTAAATACAAATTATATTTATTAATTATGTTAAATTTATTTGTATAATTATTAAATACACATATTAAATACAAATAAAACATTAAATACATAAAATATTAAATACACATAAAATTTTTATGTACTTTTATACTGTGGTGCCTATAAAATTTTAAAGTATATTTTTCAGCTCATACTACATTTCTACTGGATAGCACTGGTGCTAGAAAGCCTAACACCAGAATGTAAAGTATGCTTATTCCCAAACTAAATAACTTAAGGTTCTTTAGCATGTTAACAGACAATACTAATTAATATATGCTAGTTAATATACCAGCATTTATACACTAATAAACAGTTAAATGGCACCAGAAAAGCTAACATCCTTATGGAGTCATTTGGCATAGATTTCTACATGAAAAGCCATTGCTGGTAAGAGGTTAATTTTAGTTTACTAGCTAAGGCATCAAAAAAGATTTTGAAATTAATTTTTTTAGCTGGGTGTGGTGGTACACACCTGTAATCCCAGTACTTGGGAGGCTGAGACAGGAGTATCGCAGGTTCACAGTCAGCCTCAGTTACTTAGTGAGGCCCTCTACAACTTAGTGAGACCCTGTTTCAAAACAAAGAATATGTAGCTCTGAAGTAGAATGCCCCTGGGTTCGATCCCCCAGTACCACAAAAATAAAAAATTAACTTTCTCTCTCACCCCCCGTCCCCCACCGTGTTACTCGGGATGGAACCTGGGGGCATTCTACCTTCAAAAGCTACAGCCCCAGCCCTATTTTTTTATTCTTTATTTGGAAATAGGATCTCACTAAGTTGCAGAGGGCCTCATTAAGCAGCTGAGGCTGCTGCAAACCTGGATTCTCCTGTCTCAGCCTCCCAAATGCTGGGAATACAAGCATGGCGTGCCACCACGCCTGGCTCCTTTCTCTCATCTTTTAAAACAAGATTTTGAGTTTGAAAGTACCCAAACTCCCAGGAAAAGAAGAACTGCTCAACAGCCATGATAATAAATAAATACCAGAAGTGAAATGCAACTACCTAATTGATAAGTGACAATCACTTTCAATGAGAACATCTCTGAAAATCAAAACAAAAACAAAAACACCAAATAAACAAAAAAACCCGACAACAGCCTGAGTTTTGAAAGCCCATTAGCAGACTCACTCCACCAAACACACTTCTAGGGCTGATGATAGCAACCCATTTTTGCCTCTAAAACCAAGATAAACCATGGTTATGATTAACTTGTTTCTATTTCTACAGTCAATTTAAATTTCCCCATCAATTCATTAGATCAACAAAAAGCACCGCTCACTAAGACTGTGTCTGACTGGTATACAACTCTCCCTTACTGGAATCTTTATACTGTATCTCCGACGTAGGTATTCACACCATGTACCTCCAATTTATTTTCTGAAAAGTAACTTTCCTTTGCATTGTCTCTGTAGGTATTGGGATTTATACTTAAGTGGAAATGTACAGTCAACAGTGTAAGATTTCTAAAACTACAAAGTGGAAATGCAAACCAACTACACATAGAAAAGAAAAAGTTACTGCTTAGGGTTTTCCTTTAGCATTACAGTTGAAAAATAAACTCCCTAGAAACTTCAGTTCATTCTAGATGATATTTCAGTTCTTCCTAAGCAATTTTAAATTGCCCAAATAGATAAAAATAAAGCTATACCAAAATTAAAACTAAATCTTTAACAAGCAACAAGGATGAACAGTAAGTTACCTGCTAATGTTGCTGCTGCAGCCAATCCTGCTGCAGTATATGGATCAGTCCCTGGAGGAGCAGCACTAATAATATATGGATTTGGCACAAATGCAGCTGGAGCAAGGCCTGCTGAGAACACACCAGCTACATTTAAAAGGAGAAATAATGAATAAAAAATGCAAAGTATTATTTTCTTCATTTTGTAAAAACATTTTTATTCTAAATTTGGGGTAGGGGTGCAGAGCAGGACAATGGTTCAATTTTTACTGAGTATGTAACACTACCTGAAAGTTTTTATTTAAGAAATTGGGTGTATCACCAGTTGCCTTGTATGATTTGTGAGAATTGAATGTGATGTTAAATATAAAATGACATATAGTGCCAGAATACAACAAACACATACTAGGTGTTTAGAAGTTGGGATCACAAGGTTAGAGGTCAGCCTCAGCAATTTAGGGAGACCTTGTTTCAAATGTTTTAAAAAGTTAACCTTATTCTCTGAAAGTGGATAAGCCGATTCTAAAGGTTACATTAAAAAAGCAAGTAAGCAATAATAAAAATTCAAAGAGCAATAGGTATTAACAGCCTGCCAAATATTAAAACATAACAAAGCCTCAAGTGATAAAAGCTGTTGTGTACCATGAATAGATAGTAAACAGTACATTTTTAACAATTAGAAAAGGATTAAGAGCCAGGCGTGGTGGTGCACGCTTGTAATCCCAGCATTCGGGAGGCTGAGACTGGAGGATCCCGGTTCACGACAGTCTCAGCTACCTAGTGAGGCCCTCCGCAACTTAGGGAGACCCTGTTTCAAAATAAAAAGTAAAAAAAAATAGGGCTGGGGGTATAGCTCGGAGGTAGAATGCCCCTGAGTTCAACCCCCAGTACCGCAAAAGAAGAAAAAAAAGAAAAGAAAAGGATTAAGAACATAAATAAAAGGAATTAGGGGAAAAAAATAGGGCCACGGTGGATATTGCTATTAGAGGTCAACTATAAGTGTAGACATCTTTGATTAAATTCTAAAATAAAATCTGGGACCTAGGAAACTTTATTGCATTGATACAAAACAATACAAAGTTAAGGAAGGAGAACCAACTTAGTACTGTATATCCCTCCTTCCAAAGATTCTGACATTGAAGAGTATTAACAACTTTTCCAGCCAGAAAAGAAATCAGGTTTACCCAAAGTCGGATACGCATAAGCATAGTTATACAAATCTACACAAGCGATAAAATGACACAAAACTATATACATCAATGTCAAGTTATTGGTTTTGATAGTATACAATAATTAACGAAATATAGCCATTAGAGAAAACCAGATAAAGCAGTATGGGTATCTGAGTACACCTTACAACTTCATAACAATCTATTTTTATTTCAAAATAAAGGATAAAAAGAAAAAGTCATCCAACCTATTTTACTCCACACTCGACTATTGGAAAGGACAAAATCACAGAGTTGGAAGAGAAAAACAAATAAAACAGCTACTAGTAAGATTATCTGTATTGTATTAGTAAAAAGTAAAGATTCACGCTTGGTTGAAGTAGAGGTGAGGAGAATAAAAAATAAACAGATAGAGCCGGGCGTGGTGGCGCACGCTTGTAATCCCAGCATTCGGGAGGCTGAGACCAGAGGATCCAGGTTCGCGGCCAGCCTCAGCTACCTAGTGAGGCACTCCGCAACTTAGTCAGACTAGGTTTCAAAATAAAGAATAAAAAATAGGGCTGGGGGTATAGCTCAGAGGTAGAATGCCCCTGAGTTCAATCCCCAGTACTGCCAAAAAAAAAAAAAAAAAATTAACAGATAAACTCCAATACAGAAAACAACTGTACCAAGCTTTAACTCTAACAATGACAAATAAATAATTGCAGTAATTCACAGTATGGCAAGATTGAGGGTCAAAGATGAAATAACTTCATTAAGAAATTTTCTTGGAATTCAAACTATTTTCAAATAATTTTAAAAATAAACATTCTAATTTGATGATGAATACAAACAACTACATTTGAATTATTAGGCATTTGACTCTCAGCTTCCCATTGTTTAAAAAAAAAAAAACTTGTATGCTGACAACTTTTATCAAGTTAGAGATTTTTATTTAATCATCAATGCAAATAACACACAGAAACAATTCTTAGTTAATCAATACCCTTGCCATATACTCTAATACTGTTGCTCTTAATGGGATGTTTCAAAAGGGAACAAAATATCACCAATCAGTGAATGGAAAATGAAACATTTGAAACATTTTTACAGTCAAAGTGGTAATTTATAAAGACTCACCTATATGTGGCTGCTGAGCAGCTGCTAATGCATATTGCTGCTGTTGAGCTGCAGTTAACTGCTGAACGGTTAGTGCATTAGTCCTCTGAAAGAGCTATCAGGGAAAATATTTAATGTAAAGATTAACATAAAAACATTTCACTTTGGGGCGGGGGGGTGTTGAGGATTGAACCCAGGACCATGTACATGTTGAGCAAGCACTCTACCATTGAGCTAAATCCCTAGGCCAACATTTCATTTCTAATTGGAAAGCTGTGAATAAAGCATGTTCTCAACTACAAGGATATTTTAGTCAAGAAAACATTAAATGTTCAAGAGCCTCTATTATTCATGTCAATGCCTAATAATGCATCAGGCTATATCAGTACACAGTTAAGAGGACTTTCTTAACTAAGAAGCATTCTAGCCAGGTGCTGTGGCACATGCCTGTAATTTCAGCTACTCAGGAGCCTGAGGCAGAAGGATCTCAAGTTTAAGGCCAGCCTGAGCAACTTTGCAAGACATTGAAAAACTTTTTACCAGCTCACGGGTAGTGTTCTTGGGTTCAATACCCACTAAAGAAAGAAGAAAGAAAGAAAAATGCTTTACCTGCTGCTGGGAATTGTAGTCAAAAAGGCCTACAGTAGCTCCTGAAGAGTCCATGGGTACCTGGTTACCAGGATAGTCAAACTGTAAGGAATCTAGACCAACTTGTTCCATGGCATCCAGATTCTGAGTTTCAGGATTTGAAAATTCTTCAACAAGTGGTTTATTAGCTGTGGGATTAGGAAGAGGACCCAATCCTTCTGGGGGGTTAGTATTGGGGCCAAGGCGCTCAACTACTTCAGTTGGAGAGGCTTGACGACTTCCAGGAGTACGACTGAAGACAGAAAACAGAAAAGCATTATGAATAAAAGTAACATGTCAAAAGGTAAAATGGGAAAGTATGAAAATCACGGAAAACAAATGGTCATAAAATACTTAGTGAATAAGGCACACTGAGTCAAAAATCATTCTACTTTATCACATTTTGTGGTACTAGGGATTGAACCCAGGGGCAACCTATTTTCTTTTTATTTTGAAACAAGGAGTTGCTAGGCTGATGAGTCTCACTACTTGCTGAGGCTTTCCTTGAACCTATGATCCTTCTGTCTCAACCTCCCATGTACTGGGATTACAAACGTGCGTGCCACACCTGGCTCATTTTTTTCTATTGATGTAACTTAAGAGATGACATTGTTGCAGTATTTTTATATTATTAATGATCACTCTCTTCAATTTGAATACCATAATTCAACTTCACAGGTAAGAACAACTCTCCAGTATTATAACTTATGCCTATATGAAACCTTTGCCTCAAATCATACACAAGTATGAAAAGTAGACTTTTAGTGTGTGTGTAGTACTGAAGACTGAACCAGAGGCATTCGACCTTTGAGCTACACCCACAGCCTGATTTTTATTTATTTTTCGAAACGGGGTCGCAGCATAGGTTGCTGAGGCTGTCCTAGAATTTACGACTCTCCTGTCTCAGGCTCCCAAAAGCTGGAATTACAGGTATGCGCAATTATGCCCAACTAAAGCAGACTATTAAGTAGCAAATATAGGAAAACAAAATCCACGCATCATAGGTTTACTCCCAACTCTTAAATCCAATTTCTACGCAAATCATTTCATCTTTCAGGCCTCAAGTTTTCTTACTGAGGCTAAATGGTTCCAACTCAAAAGAACAAAAGAAACTAATTATAAAAGCCCTCATGACAGCTCTCCAAAGACCATCTGTGTCATACCAAATTGTTTAAGCCATTATAAAGAAATGCAAATGTGTAACATTAATCCAAAGTGTACACAGCATAAAAAATAATATTTTACACTAAAAAGCAAGCAAACAAAACCTTTTCCTACTATACTACAGCCTCCTTAATTTTCCCAAGAAATCTGTAACACTGGAATAGATTTTAAACATTTGTCTTTATCTCTTTTCATTAACGTTCTTCACAGTCTAAACTTTATTTTTACCTGTATTTCTTTCTCTTTTTTGGTAATGGAAATTGAACACAGGGGCATCTTACTTCTGGATCTATACTCCCGAGCTATTTTTATTTTATTTTATTATTTATTTATTTATATTTTCATGGGGCTAGGGATCCAACTCAGGGGCATTTTACCTCCAAACTACACACCAGCCATTTTTATTTTTTATTTGGAAACAAGGTTCCCCTAAGTTGCTGAGGCTGGCCTGGAACCTTTGATCTCCTGTCTCTGCCTCTCAAACACTGGGATTAGAGTTGTGTGACACCATACCCAGCTCATTTTTACCTTATTTCAAACCCTCATTTACAACTGTATCTTTTCTTCTACATATTTTTTTTTTTTTTTTTTTTTTTTAATTTCAGTATCAGGGATTGAACCCAAGGGCATACTACCTCTGAGCTACACCTCCAGCTTTATTTTTAATTTTGAAACAGGGTCTCACTAAGTTGCTGAGGGCCTCACTGAGTTGCTGAGACTGACCGTGAACCTATGTTCCTTCAGTCTCAGCCTCCCAAGTACCAGAATTACAGGTGTGAGCCATCACATCCAGCTACATAAAATATCTTATATAGGATCCTGTCTCTTACAAAAAGAACGTTTACTATGTTGAGGAACAACACATTCATGGTATATTCCAACACAGATAAGTTAATAGCAATAAGTGTTTTACCTGGCCTTTAATGCTAATTTTTACTTCCATCTAACTCTGTCCCTAACTTTTGGTGCTCTGTATTGGCACAAATTTGCCAACAAGCACACAGTGTGCAAAGCAATTCCTAATTATTAAAACTCCTCCAAGCCAGGCATAGTGGCACACACCTGTAATCCCAGTGTTTGGGAGGCTGAGAGGAGGAGGATCACAGGTTCACAGCAAGCAACTTGGTGAGACACTATTTCACAATAAAAAGTAAAATAGGGCTGGGGGTGTAAATCGGAGGTAGAATGTCCCTGGGTTCAATCCTCAGTACCACCACAACAAAACAAAACAAAACCTTGTTTTCTCCAGATACTTAAGTGAACATATATTTTAATTAAAAATAAATCACTGTTGTTATAATGTAAGAAGATTTCAAACACATTTTCCCTTTACCTATACCTAACTTGGATGGAAACATTTCAAAAGTTTATTTTTCATTTGGAACATATGAGAAGAAAAAAGAAAAAAAAAAAAAACTGAAAAGATAAATCAACCAAGAAAAGAAAAGAGAAAAGTCTCTTAGGATACTTTCATCATTTCAGTTCTACTCCAGAAATGTATACTGATGACACATCAGTTAACATACATACTAATGATAAGCTGATACAGAGATGGGTAATATGGCCCAAGCTATTCTTTTGCAACGTATTTATACTGTTAAGTCGTGATTAATATTGTACTTAAAATAATTAGTAATTTCAAACATATATCTAATGGAATAAAATTAGAATGCCAATAAAGTTAGTATTAATATTTTGTATTTCCATACAAAATAACTCATTTATAGCAAAAAGCAAAGAACACAGAAGAAAAAAAAAATCACTTGTGTTATCTGTGGTGCTTTCTCTTGCTGTAGTTAATGGTACATTAACACTTCAATTAAAAATTTATAATTTGAAAGGTTTATAAACTGAATTTTTTTTTTTTTTGGCAGTACTGGGGATTGAACTCAGGGGCATTCTACCTCCGAGCTACACCCCCAGCCCTATTTTTTATTCTTTATTTTGAAACCGGGTCTCACTAAGTTGCGGAGTGCCTCACTAGGTAGCTGAGGCTGGCC
>PVLC010047057.1:0-11216 GCA_004027655.1 Graphiurus murinus
AAAAAAAAAAGAGCTGAGTGTGCTAGTGCACACCTGTAATCCCAGTACTTGGGAGGCTAAGACAGGAGGATCACAGGTTTTTGGCCAGCCTCAGCTATTTAGAACAGCCTTCTGCGACTTAGTGAAACCCTGCTTCAAAATAAAGAATAAAAAATAGGGCTGGGGGTGTAGCTCGGAGGTAGACTGCCCCTGGGTTCAATCCCCAGTACCACAAAAAAAAAAAAAAAAAAAAAAAAAAAAATAGGACCCTCCACCCATGTGATGATGTGTGGGTTTGTAGCTGGGGGAGGGGTACTGGGACCCAGGACCTTGTGCATGCCAGGCAGAACTACACCCCCAGCCCCTGCTTCATGCTTTCAATCTTTCCATAGCATAGGAAGTTCTCAAGAGTTTCTCTGTAAAGTGCCTTTTGTCTACAACAACTTATTTGAAGCACACTTACATAAATAATATCTATCATACTTATTTGATACTATTAAAATACTTAGCAAAAGGACACTAATTAACGTTAACAATATAAAGATTATATGTACCCTTGCTTTATCCCAAGAAGCTCAACTTCAAAAAGTTGGAGACTCTCTACCTTCCTATCGCTATTCCATAGTTGTAAATCCTATAGAGTCTTCTGCCTTAATGGCTTTCACGTCTGTCCCAGACCTCGGTGCTCCCTGCTGTGACCCAGTCCAGGGGAGCATTCCCCAACACCCAGATATTTGCAAATGCTTCCTCCCTGGTTTCTCCAACTCTACTTTCTTACCTGTTTCCAGTCTAACTATATCTCAAGGCCAGATTATTCCCCTGAGGCACAGTTCAGACCTATAACCACATACCTGGCATTTTCAAGACCCAACAGCTGCACACTGCCTAAAAGCAAAACTCTCAAACTTCTTTGGTGTGAATTGGACTCCCTGAAGGATCTCCTTCTCAGCAGTGCTTCTGAAGGAATTCCTACTTTGGTCTCCAATTATACTGAATGGCAAAGAAAATCCCTTCCAACTCTAAATTTCTGTGATACTTATCCAACTTCACCCCTTATTGCTTTCTTGATCACATCTCTTCAAAACTTCAAAAAATTATTCCTGGACATATTTTTCCCACTTGAAGGACTTAGCAGAGATGTAGAGATGTTGTTTTCGACAAAATGTGCAGTTACTATTTTCAGAGGATTGAAGGCAAAGGAGTCACTCAATTTTACAATGAATACTTATCTTGTGTGTGTGTGTGTGTGATATTGGGGATTGAACCTGGTGGCATTCTACCTCTGAGCTATACCCCCTAGCCCTATTTTTTATTTTGAAACAGGGTCTCACTAAGTTGATGAGAATCTTACTACTGGCTGAGGCTGTCCTCGAACTTGCAATCTTCTTGACTCAGCCTCCTAAGTACTAGGATTACAGGTGTGCACCACCACACTTAACTGATACCTACCTGTTAATAGCCTAAATATCCATCTTAAGTTTGTTTGTTTGTTTGTTTGTACTGGGGATTGAACCTAGAGGCATTCTACTTCTAAGCCTAGGAACATTCTACCACCTCTACACCCCCAGCTATATACTTTTTTTATTTTGAAACAGGGTATCATGAAATTGCTAAGAGTCTTGCTAGGTTGCTGAGGCATCTTAAATTTATTTAAAATGTGGATCATTCAGATTAATGCCCTAAACTGAAATTCCATTTTTATATCAATGCACTCTTCATAAATACCATTCCTTTTTCTTCCTAGCCATCCAAGCACTGCAATGCTATTTTCCTTACTAGACAAAAGAACATAAACACCTATCCACAAAAAGTACCTCAAAATCCCTTCATAAAGATATTTTCTCAAAAATCACACGAAGATGAACAAAAGAAAGAATTTGCTCATTGTCTTGCCCGATAAACTTCAGCAAAGTACCACCTCACTTTTCAGCCTGCTCTGTGGGATAGCTGTGGTCTTGTACTATTTTTTTTTTTTTTCCAGTACTGGGGATTGAACTCAGGGGCATTCTACCTCCGAGCTACACCCCAGCCCTATTTTTTATTCTTTATTTTGAAACCGAGTCTCACTAAGTTGCAGAGTACCTCACTAGGTAGCTGAGGCTGGCTGCGAACCCGGATCCTCCAGTCTTAGCCTCCTAAATGCTGGGATTACAAGCGTGCGCCACCACACCCGGTGGTCTTGTCCTATTAATGACAAATCACTACATCAATTCAGACATTTTAATTTTTTTTCCAGTGCATTAGTTGGAATCAGGGTGTGGCCACAATTTTTTTTTACCTTAGATAAAGATTTTGCTCAAATAAAGTAGGTTTTATAACTTAATTAGACCATTCGCTGCCTCTAAAGAAACTTCTGAAGCTAAGTGTGGGGGAGGGGACTTTCTTATGAGCAGTGAACTTGAACCTCTCCTATTACATAAAATCTCCTTTCTCAAATTACTCCAAGGATCAGTAAGCACTTGTGAACTATAAGTCTGTTTACATAGTGAGCAAAGCCAAATGCTTTTTTCTTCTTTTGGCACTGGAGTTTGAACCCAGGGGCATTCTATCTCTGAGCTATATTCCCAGCCCTGTTTTTTGTTTGTTTGTTTGTTTGTTTTGTTTAATTTTTATTTTGAAACAGGGTCTCACTAGGTTGATGAGAGTCTCATTACTTGCTGAGGCTGTCCTTGAACCTGTGATCCTCCTGTCTCAGCTTCCCAAGAACTAGGATTACAAGTGTGCACCACCACGCCTGGCTAGCCAAATGATTTTGAGACTACTCTAACAGCCTTCCATTAGGTAGTACTTTTTTTTTTTTTCGGTACTGGGGATTGAACTCAGGGGCATTCTACCTCCGGGCTACACCCCCAGCCCTATTTTTTATTCTTTATTTTGAAACCAGGTCTCACTAAGTTGCGGAGTGCCTCACTAGGTAGCTGAGGCTAGCCGCGAACCCGGATCCTCCGGTCTCAGCCTCCCGAATGCTGGGATTACAAGCGTGCGCCACCACGCCCGGCTCCATTAGGTAGTACTTAACGGCACTAATATGGGCCTTTTTTTGGGGGGGGGAGCACAAATAGCTAATAATCTTACCATGAAGCCAAAGTTACCTTCAGAAATACAAACTCCTTCTTTCCTTTCTCCCTTTCTTCCTTCCTTACTCCTTTCATTCATTCATTCATTCATTCCTCTCCTCCCCTTCAACTTATGCTATACGAACATGATCAAATCACTAACTTTGGGAAACCTATTCATTTCACAGGCTCATGCTCACTCTATGGGCACGACAATTTCTTGGTATCATGGCTACCTCTGGAGTGCTCCTGGCTCGCCTGAGCAGACGTTGCCCAGCGTGAGCAGGACAACACTATGGTACTGGCTTTCCACTTTTACCCCATAGAGCGATGAAGCCAGTGCATGACCCCCTAAATACATCACGAAGTAAATCACTCAGGCTGGCTAGTTTGTGAATATCACATTTCCCTTGCTAAATCACCCGTACTAGTTTCCTGTGGTTGTATAACCTCCTTCCAATGTGAAATGTGCTATACAAAACCAGTCATGTCTCAATAACTGGCTAATTATTTTAAGCAACTTATGAACCCGAGATTGCCTGTACTATCTTAAGATGTCCGTCCATATTCCAGATATAAAAGTCTGCCATGGATTAGGATACAATATGGCTGAAACTTAAGAGACTCTCAGAGAAAGTTAGGGAACTTCCCTGATTCAGATTGTTCTCTGAAGAGTATCAGACACTCCCAGCCAAAGCCTAGGAGCTCGCTAGCTGTATGGCTCTGGGAAGCAATTCAGTTGTTTTTGAGCCACAACTGCTCTGTTCCTCAAAGATGTGAAGGTCTGCCTTACAATGCAACTGTAAAGGATCAAGGGGGCTAATACACAAAAGCATGCTAGTAAGTTAGCACTCAAGTCAAGAAGCTTGTTCTGCAGTGGAGAAGAAAGTATAATACTAAACATGCTCAAAAAGATAGGAGGAGAGCAAGAGCAGGGAGCACACAGGCCAAGCAGCCAAACAGCAGAGCTCACGGAGCCCGCTGTGGCTGGCTGGACTTGGGGTGAGTGAGGGATGGAGAGCTGGACAGGTGGCGTTAGGGGAGGAGCCAGGGAGCTATCAGGAACAACCTAAACAAAAGCACCTAGGCGGGGGATGCAGCCCCTTGGGAAATGTGGGGTTGGAGCACAGCAGGGTCTCTGGGGGTGGACGAAGATGAGCGCAGAGAGAAGGGTGGGCACCGGATCAGAAAGAAGCCTGCAAGCCGCACCAAGAAGCCCAGACTTGATCCCACAGGGATGGGAAACCCCTGAAGAGAAATGTCAAAAAAAATAACAGTAAAACATAAATGTCTGGTTTAGAATTTTTCCTATATCCCATGAGGTTTCTACTCTAGCTGTGTACTCCTAGACAAAGTTTTTAAACAAGGATTTTTTTTTTCCACCGTAAGTATATAAGAAGAAATGGCATTCATTGAGTCCCTGCACGGAGGAGTCCTTTTTGTGGCATTTTGTTCATCTTCCACATAGCCGCAGTGTGGGCATACAAGTTACACAAACGAGGAAACTAGGGTACAAAAAGCTGAAGTCTGTCTCAATTTTAAAAAAACTACTAAAAACTACTAAGCAGGTTTACTTATTCATTATAGCCAAAACTTTATAGAAAAACAGGACTGATTTTTTTTTTCATTTAAATGAAAATTTGAGCCGGGCTTGGTGGCACATGCTTGTAGTCCCAGTACTTGGAAGGCTGAGACAGAAAGATCACAGGTTCGTGGCCAGCTTCAGCTACTTAGTGAAGCTCTCCCCAACTTAGTGAGACTCTGTTTCAAAATAAAGAATAAAAAATAGGACTGGGGGTGTAGCTCAAGGGTAGAATGCCCCTGGGTTCAACCTCCAGTACTGAAAAAAAAGAAAAGAAAATTTGATGCTTTTTTTTTTTTTTTTTCGGTACTGGGGATTGAACTCAGGGGCATTCTACCTCCGAGCTATACACCCAGCCCTATTTTTTATTCTTTTATTTTTGAAACCAAGTCTCACTAAGTTGCGGAGTGCCTCACTAGGTAGCTGAGGCTGACCGCAAACCTGGATCCTCCGGTCTCAGCCTCCCGAATGCTGGGATTACAAGCGTGCGCCACCACGCCCGGCTCAGAAAAGAAAATTTGAATCCAATTACTTATGAATGTGTGTTTACTGAAAATTTTTAAATTCTTACCTCAAATACTACCTTCCCAACAATATAAATATTTTTTATTCTATAAAAACTACATTTGGGCCAAGTGTGGTGGCACATGCCTATAATCCTAGTACTTGGGAGGCTGAGAAAGGAAGACTGCAGGTTCACAGCCAGCCTCAGCAACTTAGTGAGACACTCAGCAACTTTACTGAGAACCTATTTCAAAATAAATAAAATAGGGCTGGGGATGTAGCTCAGAATACCTCTAGGTTAAATCCCCAGTACAATAAAAAACTACATTGGTGTGGGGGGGGGTTGCTAGAATCTATCTCTGAGCTACACCCCCAGCCCTTTTTTATTTGGAAGCAGAGTCTCACTAGGTTGCCAAGTCTCGCTAAAGTGCTGAGACTGACTTCAAATTTGTGATCCTCCTGTCTCAGCCTCCCAAATACTATAAGTCACTATTCCTGGCTAATCTATGGCTTTTATGAAACATCCTAAATATTGTACAATACTGTCCAAAATGTAATTATTACTCTAAAATACACAGTCTCAATAAACATTTTCAAAGATCTGCCATAACCTTAATTCTTCTATACTTGCTAACTGTACAACTCCAAGATTTATCTTATCAGGAAAGGTAGAGCCGGACATGGTGGCACAAAGTGCACACTTGTAATCCCAGTACTTGGGAGGCAGAGATAGAAGGATCACAGGTTCGCAGCCAGCCTTAGCTACTTAGTGAGGCCCTCCACAACTTAGTGAGACCCTGTTTCAAAATAAAGAATAAAAAAATAGGGCTGGGGATATAGCTCGGTGGTAGAATGTGCCTGGGTTCAATCCCCAGTATAGCAAAAAAAAAAAAAAAAAAAAAGGTAGACTAATGGCTAATCAACTTTCAAAATACAACACAAATATTACCAAACTCCACAAGAAGCTCTTAAACAAAACAACAGATAGTTCTTACAGACACACATGTATGATTCACATGATTGAATGATCATTCATATATAATATTACCATACTCCTTTCAATTAGGGCAAAATACAGATGTGCATTTTAAAAGGCTATGCAAATAGCCAGGCATGGTGGCACATGCTTATAATCCCAGGACTTGGGAGGCTGAAACGAGAGGATCGCAGGTTCATGGACAGCTTCAGCAACTTAGTGAGGCCATTTGCAACTTAGTGAGACCCTGTTTCCAAATAAAAGGATAAATAGGTCTGGGGGTATAGCTCAGAGGTAGAATGTCCCTGGGTTCCATCCAAGTACCACCAAAAGAATAATAATAAATAAATAAATAAATGGCTATGCAAAAATATACACAATAAACACAAACAATGTTTGTGTACCAATCTGTACTGCAAATAAAATGCAAACATTCAGATTAAGAAACCAAAGATACTAAATTCCTAGAGAGCCAAGATAATAATGAAGACATGTAAGTACTATAGACTGAAAAGTTCCTACAGCTAGAAAAATATAGACATATCTTAAAAAGCATAAGAAAGATGGACACCAGCAGGATCTGTGAATGGATGAGGGTAAGTTTTCCACAGTGTCTGTGTGTGTTTCCCCACCCGATCTTCATTACCTTGCAGTGAAATGTGGAGATCGTCAATGCCCAAGGAAGCCTGTTCATCTTCAGGGGGAAGCACCGGACTAGATGCCATTCTTCGACTCAATGGAGATTACACCATGTCCATCTCAGGTGCAGAAGTGAACTGCAAGTGAAAAGGGATAAATATTCATTAGGAACTCTGAAGCTCTCTATTTCCAGTAAACATTTAATATTACATTCATTGCCAGAAAATAGCTCAAGCAAAAACCACCCTCCAAATGAAGTGTGGCTTTCTGGTGAGTGTTTCCTTAGTTCCCAAAGAACAAAGTAACAACGCCTTCTTCTTGAATCATAATCAAGATTTTGCCCTGTGACCTATTCATGCTCTTTGCAGATGCTGGCAAGACTCCAAAAGAACTAGCAGTGTGCATTCCAGACTAGCTGTGAAAAGGAAAGCTACACACTTAAATTCTATAACTTGTGTAGAGGAAGTAAAGCGGATACAAAGTACTATCTTAGGCTTTAGAGTGCACATTGTTAACCTTCAACCTGCAAGGATTTTCTTTAAAACTTTTTATTTTACTTAGTTTCCTTCCTACTGTATAAATGTTGCCATTTGCCGGAAACAATGAGAGCCCAGGCTGCAAAGCTTGCAAAGTGAAACTAAAACAAACAAGAACCTCTGAAATAGACTATTCTGATGAGCTGTCTATTCTATCATTTTCCCAAGGACTTTGTTTTCCACCTACTCATTTCTCCCCCTGGCCCCACCTTGAATCTCTTACTTTTTATGTTTTTATGTTGCTGGGCTTGAAGTCAGGGCCTCCTGTGTGCTAAGCATGGGCTCTATCACTGAGCTATCCCGCAGCCCCTTCACCTGGAGTCTAATTCCAGTACAAGCAACTCTTACTCTGCAACTCTTTAAAAGCACTGCTTCGTGTGTGTGTGTGTGTGTGTGTGTGTGTGTGTGTGTGTGTGTGTGTGTGTGTCTAATTTCTGGAGGCTGAGAATAAAAGTGACTTCTCTCATACAGACAAGCAAGGAATAGAATAAACCCCACTAACATATAAAGTGTGGATGTGGCTCAATGTAGACTTGCCTAGCAATGCCAAACCCTGGGTTTGATGTACAACATTGCAAAAAAAAAAAAAAAGGTAAGTAAATAAATAAGATGTATGTACAGCTTTAAGATCAAGCAAGTACTTCAAGAAATTAATTTTAGAATGTTTGTATTTTAGGGTCTGGGGTGTGGCTCAGTGGTACAGCACCTGCCTAGCATGTTAGAGGTCTTGGGTTCAATCTCCAGCTCTACCAAAACAAACAAAAAACTGTTGAATATACACGCATGCACTGTAAAATCCCCTCATTTTACTATATGCTAGAAATTTTTCATAATAAAATGTTGAAGGGAAAACTAAAAAAATAAGTCTGAGACCAACAGCTAGATATAATCAATCATATTAAAGATTAAACAGACTACTTAAAAATATAAAGGATAAAAAGCATTAAACAGTCCAAAAATCTTTCCATCCCTTCTTCCCAATGTTTATTATTTAAACCCCTTCTATTATTATCTCTCTCATGGATTACTGTTGTTTAAGATTTTAGCCTAGCAAGAAAATGTTCTTAATACTGTATGTGTTTATCCTTAATTCACTCTGAATTAAGATGAGTCAGAAACAGCCTAGGGTAACAGAGTTACTCTAACCAAGAGGAAAGACTATTTGTTAGTGACAGAAAAGGACCTTGCTGAGGTATGCTGAGGACCTCTGAGACCCTTCCCTCAGGGCTGCCAAGCCCAAAGTGGAGACAACATACTACTTCATTTTGACAGGAGAAAAACAGAATTCAAGAATGAACTTCCTAAGGGTATCCGCCCTTCCGTGCCGTGTCTATTTTTTAAAGGGAGAGGGGAACCAGGCACAGTGGCACACACCCATAACCCCAGTACTTGAGAGGCTGAGACAGGATGCTCACAGGTTCAAAGCCAGAGTGCTATAGCTTACCAAGACTGTGTTACAAAATAAAATAAAATAGGGCTGGGGATGTAGCTTGGTGGTAGAGTGCCCCTGGGTTCAACCTCCAGTACCACAAAATAAATAAATGATAAATAAATAAAAAGGAGTAAGGGGAATAATAACAACAGTAGCAACCACTTTATATAGCACTTACTATATACAAGCACGGGTCTAAGCAATTTACATACACAGCTCTTTGTTACAACTGTCTGGGCCGGGTACCACAATTATCCCCATATTTGAAAAGACAAACCCAAGATGCACAGATATGATATCCAGCTGCCTGCGGATACACAGCTAATACACGATGGAACCAAGATTTGAATGCAGGCGGCCTGGACTTCAGAGTCTATGCTCTAAACCAACACATGACTGTGCCTCCTACAGCTCACTAAAAGTTTACCATGTGCCATTTATTCTTTTCTTCATTTACTTGGCAAGCATTTATATGTGCTGGACCCTGACCTCAAGGAATTCAACCTGAGAATGATGTGGAAATGTGACATTAAGCACATCCTCTAAAGAGGTAGGTGCAGGGGGCGCTCTTGTGGGAGGCAGGCCCACTCATCACTTGAAGGGGAGATGGGTGGATATGGGCACCAATTGTCCCTTGCAATTCATGTTGAAATCCTCACCGCAAGGTGATGTTATTAGGTGGGGCCTTTGGGAGATGCTGTCATGAATGGGATCAGCATCCTTCTAAGAGGCTGGAGAGAGACCCTAGCATCTTTCACCATGTGAGGTTAGAGCAAGAAGCCCACTGTAGCCGGGCGTGGTGGCGCACGCTTGTAATCCCAGCATTTGGGAGGCTGAGACTGGAGGATCCAGGTTCGCGGCCAGCCTCAGTTACCTAGTAAGGCACTTTGCAACTTAGTGAGACTCTATTTCAAAATAAAGAATAAAAAATAGGGCTGGGAGTATAGCTCGGAGGTAGAATGCCCCTGAGTTCAATCCCCAGTACCACAAAAAAAAAAAAAAAGAAGCCCACTGTCTATGAGTCAGCGGGCCCTTACCAGACACTGCACCTATTGGCAGCTTCATCTTAAGATTTCCAAGGGTCGAAACCCGTGAGAAATAAATCTCTGTGGTCTGTAAGTCATCACCAGTTTATAGTGTTTTATTCATAACTAAGGCGGGTACATATTATAACAGCATGTCATTCCAAATAGTCTCCTTAGCATTAACATGATTTGGATGACACCTTGAACTTGGTACAAATGTCCCTGAAAGCCGCTGACAGCCATTCAATATTAATCAAATGTAGGGGAAATTATCTGCATTTCCTCATTTATAATAAAACAAAAAATAAAGAATGGGCTAATAACCAGAGAATAAAGAAATATTTCTGTCCTAGACTGGTATGTGGAATTCACCATATTGAATGGTAACGTTTTAGTAAAAAAAAAAAAAAATGGGCAAGGAAAAGAAAAAAGATAAAACTTTAAGATAACTAGATCTCTTAGAGTTTGATTTTCAATGAAAAAAAATTATTACCCAGTGTGTCAATAAAATATGACTTTTTAAAAATTTCCTACAGAACTTTTTAGAGCTTCAAAAAATATCCATCAAGCTGGGTGTAGCAGTGTACACCTCTAATCCCAATACCTGGGAGGCTGAGACAGGAAGATCTCAGATTCAAGGACAGCCTCAGCAAGTAGTAAGACTCTCTTTAACCTAGTAAGACCTTGTATAAAAATAAGATAGGGCTGGAGGTGTAGCTCAGAGGTAGAATGTGCCTTGGTTCAATTCTCAGTATCGAAAAAAAAAATTAAATAAGAATATCCATCAAAAGTAAAACCAGCCAGAAATAGTAGCACATGCCTGTAACCCCAGTACTTGGGAGGCTGAGACAGGAGGATCGCAGGTTTGCGGCCAGCCTCAGTGAGCCTTAGTGAGGCCCTCCACAACTTAGTGAGACCCTGTTTCAAAATAAAGAATAAAAAATAGGAGTGGGGGTGGAGCTCGGAGGTAGAATTCCTCTGGGTTCAATCCCCAGTACCGAAAAAAAAAAAAAAGAATTAAAATAAATGAGGCAATTCCTTTTTTAATTGGCAAGGGGGAAGGATGGTTTACTGGGGGTTGAACCCAGGGCATTCTACCTCTGATCTACATCTATTAAAAAAAAAAAAACACGGTTTTCCTAAGTTGCTGAGGTTGGCCTCAAACCTGCAATCCTGTCTCAGCCTCTCAAGTACTAGGATTACATGCCCCTGAGTTCAATTCCCAGTACCCCCCCCAAAAGGAATTAATACAGTGGTATTAAAACTTCTAATAGAAAATGGAATAATGTGGAACTGTTTTTAAAATTCATGTAAATATATACACTTTTACAAATGGGACATGCTATTTTGAAACAATGGTGGTTGTCTTATGCAACTTAACATGCCTGTGGTATCACCAAAACCTCAAAACACTAGCAAACTTCCCTTTTTAAAAGAAATCTTGTCGGGTGTGGTGGCACAGGCTTGTAAACCCTGTACTTGGGAGG
>PVLC010047058.1:0-11223 GCA_004027655.1 Graphiurus murinus
GAGGGGTTATTGGAAGTCTGTAGGAAAAGCACTATTTGGAAAGACGACCTCAGCACTGTGTTTGTTATCGTGTGTGTAAAACCTTTGATCCCAGAAAAGAGAGAGAGATAATAAAAGAGGTTCGAACCAGCAGCTTTTAGCCGGCGTCTTTTATTGGGGCCTCATGGCTGAAGGTTCAGCCTGGGGCGCCCGATACACTTTGACACCTTTTTCTTCAGTGATCCACAGGTTGCAGATCATCCAGAAAATGCATCTCGTATCCCAGGAGATTCAAACTTCAATCTCCTTTCTATACCCCAACTGTCCTTCCTCATTATTGCCCCATCTTGTTTTACCCTTAGTGTACCCATAGGGCTAAGGTAAGGTGAGGATTGGAGAGACTTGAGACTGTTTAGAGCTATGCTCCATTGAAAAGAGATCCAATGCATCCTCAGAAAAACACTTTTGTGTACTAATTACTCACTTGCCACTGTGTGCAGTTTTATTATTGAATATATAAAACCTTATCACAGAAAATTTTCAGATATATCAAAAAGCGATTTCTCACCTTAAAGTATTGGTCCTACAAAAAAGAGCATTCCCGAGCATTATTGAGAATAAGATGGTTGCAAAAAGAGTAACAAATTGACCTTGCAAACCTTTTTGACACCCAGAATGCTCAGGCAGCATATGTTGCTAGTAATTCTGCCTGGGTAGGAATGATAGCAAGAAGAGTCAGACAACAGGAGCTTCCAGACACTGTAGAACTGAATAGTATCTGCCTGAAGAATTCAAGTGAAATGGAAGAAGATCATCCACAGCTCTCCTGAAAAATTGCTCCCATTCTATCCTCTGTTTTCAAAAACTCCCAGTGTACCTTTCAATTTTCCAATGACTTGATATTTGTATGAAACATTTTGCTAAGACATCTTCACAAGTAGATTTGGTCAAGAAGTATTTCTTCTTCTGAGACTAGCAGGATTGACTATATACCTCACGTCCAGAGATATTTTTGTGAAGCAGGTAAATACTTCTGGGAATTGGAAATGAATTAGCTAAATTTCTCTTTTCCTCCACTGGATATCACTTATGACACGTCAAACAGATACTTTGACATTTCTCTAATTAGTAACTTTATTTTTATTCTCCACAAATGTAGGAATGTTTTCTTCTTAACTAACACATTTCTAGAGTGCATCTATTCAAAAGAACTCACTGGCAGCTTTTCCTCTGATGAAAACTTGGACTAATTGACCCTCAACGTGTCTTTCACCTATAATATTCCCAAACTCAATACCTGTGTTTTAGTTGACACTTACTTTCAAAGTAGAAGGTATCGCCCCAGCCAGACACAAGGCACTGAGTTCAGCAGATGAACAGGATTGTGGCAGAGAGATAGAGGACACTGGAGAAGTGACAGTTTCAGTTGTTTGTTTTGTATTTGTTTTTCAGTTTGATCAGCACACTTTCATTATTATAGCTAGGTTCATTACAGTTGAGGTGGGGGTTGACGTTGGCCTCATCCATGAATTGCCCCTCACCCTCAGGGACATCACTGTGGTGTTCTCTTAGCTTCACCCTGAACTTCACCCTAAATATGTGCTGAGGGAGGTGTGTGGGATGCAAGAAACCTGAATTTTAATGTGGTTACCTGAGTTAAGTTATTAACTCAAGATCTATCATACGCAATGCATATCCAAATATGAACTGTAGCCAAGTTTAGAAAAATATATCTGATATATTAGAAAAGTACCTAATAATTTTATTGAAATAGGATGGCTTGGTAAGCCTGATGAGGTGGCACCTCCCCATAATTCCAAGACTTGAGAGTCTGAGACATGAGTACCCCAGATTCCATGCCAGCCTCAGCAACTCAGTTAGGGCCTCAAAACATAGAGAGATCCTATTACAAATCAAAATATAAAATCAGACATGGCGTGTTACTGAGTTAGAATGTCCCTATTTGTAATCACCAGTACCAAACAGACACCCATAAAGTGTCATGGTAACACTGATTTTCTCCACATTTCACATTATCAGTGCATCACATATGGTCCAACATGGGGTAGGAAATCAATAATTTATATTCATTAGTGTAGATGGCTTCTTAAATAACTTTTCAAAACCTTGTGAAGGCATGTTTCAGCTCAGCCCTCCTTATTTAGCAGGAAATATCAGGAGAAAGTAATACCTATCAAGGAACATTGTAGACAGAGGAGGTGCAGAAGAAAATTATTTTATTTAGGTATTCAGTTCAGGCTCCAGAGGAACGTTAGGCTCACTATGTTGGGCTGAATCTTGCAGCGACTATTAGGGCTGAATTGTGAAAAGATGAAGGTCATCAGTTGGCAGCCATGGTCTCTTGAATCCAGTCTAAGTAGTTGCAGACCTTGGTGTAGACACCAGGTTTGCCTTTCCAAGCACAGCCTTCACCCCAGGAAACGATGCCCTGAATCTCTCCATTGCAGACCACAGGGCCCCCAGAGTCACCCTGAAAAAGAAGAAAAGGGTGATCAGGTTCCTGATTTTGATTAGGAGAGAAGACAAAAACTGCCTTATTAATGGGAAACATTATACGGAGCTGCTGAATCTCCATGAAACATATCAAATCAAATGTTGCTTCACCCTGGAGATCCCAACCTCACTCTCTCTTTTATATCAAAATTTACTTCTTCCTAATTATCCCTTTCCATATTTTTCCCATAGGACCAAGGAAAGGGGAAGACTGGAATGATATCAGTCTGCCTCAGGACTTATACTTCTTTTAGTTTGATAACATTCTGCGGATATCTGCTAAGAAGGGTGCTGCAGTGTACTGACTGCACAAACATTTCTGAGTATATATTTATCACCAGTACTAAACAATAACATCACATAGAAAAAATCATTCATTTAAGAGCTCATTCTAATGTCTCAGTATTTGTCTCATAAATAATCTTCAAGTTATTCATGTCGAAAAGTAGAATTCAGGTGCAGGAAAGTGAGACTGAGCTGGTTGGCTAAGGAGTGAAAGAAACTCACCTGGCAGGAGTCCTTTCCTCCCTCCAGGAAGCCCAGGCAGAACATGTTGCTAGTAATTTTGCTTGGGTAGGCATTATGACAAGAAGAGTCAGAGAGGACTGGAGCATCCAGACACTGGAGAAGCGAAGGGAGTTTCGCTGAGGAATACAAATGAAATGGAGATTACCCACAGATATCCTGGAAGTTTCAATCCCACTCTACATGCTCTGTTTTCCAGCACCACCAGTGTACCTTTCAATTTTCCAATAACTTGAAATTTGACAGACCCTTTTTCCTCCAGAATGATTTTGAAGGTAGCTTTAACCAAATCGTATTTCTTTCTTTGAGACTAGAGCAGTTACTATGGATCTCAGAGGCAGAGGTAGGTTGGTGAAGAAAGTATATACTTCTGGCAGCATCAAGTTCTTTAGGCACATTTCTATTTATCTACCTGTTTCTACTTCTCTGCACATCACATTTGATAGTTCAAGTAAATTCCTCAACATTTTTATCAGTAATTTTCTATGTTCTCCATATTCATAGGAAAGAAGAGTTTCCTCATAATTCCAGAGTGCAGATATACAAAACTAGCCTCTGGCAACAATGCCTCAGTGTAAAATTTGGACTAATGGATCCTTGCATGCCTTTCCCCATTTCTATCCTAAGAATTTGTACTTGTGTTCCAGGTCATATTTACCTCCAGAGCTCAAGGTGTTTCCCCAGCCAGACACAAGGCACTGGGTCCCCGCAGATGGACAGGATCTTGGCAGAGAAATGCTGGACACTCGAGAGTTGATGGTGGCAGGCGATTTCAGTTTAATCAGCATGATGTCATTATCATAAGTTTTACTATTGTACTTGGGGTGGAGGATGAACTTGGCTACATCAATGAATTGCTCATTCCCCTCAATGACATTAAGGTCGTGTTCTCCAAGGTGTATGGAATATCTGCGGGAAGAAAGGATGAAAAGTTTCCTAAGTATCCAACTTGATATTCCTTCTCTTTTCCCATGACTCCCTTGAAGAGCAAAAACCCAAGCTCCCTCCTCTTTAAATACTCAGTCTTCGGGTAAGTTGCACTTAAGCTATTCTCATGCACTATCACACATGGCAGAGTGTAGAAAACTTCTTCCATGAGTGTCTCTGCTTTGGAATCCCTAGCCTGCCATTGTGTTATGAGAATAGGAATAGGAATAGTAGCCATAGGGTCCAAGAAAACATTTGGAGATGAAAAGGGGATTGATGGATCCGGCCATTGTTTCTCTCTCTGGGATTCAAGTATCATTGGGTGGTGAGGTATGAATCATAGACATTGGAGAATGTTAAGTTACAGGATGGGTGGATTATTTATATTGCCCTCTGGAAAAGTGATATAGTGTACTGTTTTCACTGGTTAAATGGTAATCATTAGAATTATGTATGGATTCGTGTTCTAGAGCTATTGCTACAGATTCTTCATCAACCAATTTTACCAATTCATACCTGTGGTATCAAAATTTAAGAATGCAGCAGGGAACATGAAGGGAATTGATCCATGTGAAAGTCTCAGAAGATATTCTGCATTGTTTGAGTGATATAACAGGCTCTTAGAATCTGAATGCTTTGTCTGTCAAGCATAACTCTAATTCACCCTATCTCTGTGGCTAGAGAAAAAACTGAATTAGAGATATAGGAAGGAAAAGATTGGCCACTTACGACAAATAGGACTTGTAGCAGTGAGCTGCAGACAGGACCCACTGGTCACTGATGAGGGAACCTCCACAATAATGTCTACCAACGTTCAGGGACACCTGGTAAGGAAGGGCATTCTTCTCACAGGTGTAGCCCCCAACAATCTTATCATCATCGTCATCAGTGGGGAGAGCAACTGTCAGGAAAAGATGGAAACTTGGTGTTAAACTCAGGCCTAGAGTTTCTTATCAACCCTGACAATTATGCAGAATCAGGAGAAAGATGAAGAATATTCTCTTGCCTCACATAATCAGGAAGGAAATGTACAATGTGACTTTTCTTTGAAAACGTAGTATTCCATACATTAAAATACACCCTACTTTTATCACCATTAGACAACACCTAATCGTTAAATTAGTGACGTTTTGTTACAAATCTATTCCAACATGTGTACTGTAGACACACATACACACCCCTGCATGAAAGCTCACCATTACCAGATTTGATGTAATTCTTCACATCAATTTCTAGAGCAGAGGTGATAAGTACTGCTGAATGTACTTTCCTTTTCTCTCCTTCACTGTATTTACATGAAGCTCAACAGAACTTCTACTTTTCTGTGACCTCTGTTTGAACCACTCTGGGTCATTATATTCCTCTAAAGACAAGTGAGAATTAATTATATCATAACTGGCATTTGAGGCCCTATTGCCTTCACCTTTTCAGCTACCTGATTACAGATCCTGTATTCAGCATTTGTTGTTTGCAAAAAACTTTTAGAAAGGATGGACACTTGCTGATTTATTCATTAGAAAGACTTACCAGCAGCTCCCAGGAATGCAAGGAAGATGAAGGTCTTCATGGCTTCTCACTGGATCTGGAGTGGGAATAGGATGAAGGCTGTTCATCCATTGGTATTTATACCTTCAGGTTTGTCATTGACACATCTGGTCACAGGTGATTTCATTGGAGTCCCACAAATGTAAATTTATAATGGGATTTTCTGACTCATGAAAGATGAATCACCACTAGATTATAACATTCATACTTTTCCATATTTCCAAAACGTCATGAGAATGGGACTCACAAACCCAGCTGGTACAGTGGGTTGATAAAGAGGTTGGAGTAAGGTTACAGGAAAGAACTCCAGGTTTTTGCATTCCCAGGAAAATATCTAGGTACTTGGATTTTTCATATGTGTTTTTTTGCCTTAAGAAATATCTTGGACTAATGGTCCTTGGTGTTGACATTGGCTCTGGCACAAATATGTCCATGGTCTTATGGTATTTTTTATCTTGTATTTCCAGGATATCCTTTTATTAGTACTAGGCTAAACACATCCTCCTGAGAAAAGAAATAATATATATCTTATTGGAAACTAAAATTGATGAAAACAAGACAGTAAAAATTTATAGCTATTGACATTTTTCTGGCACCTACTCCAATTCAGAAAATTAGACCTCCCTTTTCTATGGTTTCACCATCATGGGTTTGGTTACCCACAGTGAACCAGGACCCCAAATTTTAGGTAGGAATTTCTGGGAAGAAGTAAGTCATACATTGAAAATAACTTTTATTACATAATACTGGTGTGTTTGCTTTATTTCACCTGATTTTAATCTATGTATCTAGTTCATGAATCAAATTTTGTCATATGTATGTTTTTTAGTAAAGACCATGAGTGAAATTTGTTACTGTCTGCAGTTTGAGAAATCCAATAGGACTTGCGATGAATTGCTGTGGATACTGAGGGCTTTGTTTATGTCAATTTAGTAATCTTTATATTCAAATCCTGTGATGCCTTCATCCTCAGCTCTTTGCCGATGGGATTTGGCAACAATCACACACATGCTCCTATTAGGGTCAGGATTCTATCATAGGAAATTGGGCTTCAGAATGGGGGTTGTCATGAAGGCAATGCAGCCTTGTTAGCAGATGGCAATACAAGTGCAGTTTGAGAATTTCCTAGGCTTCAGGCATCATGGATGGAGCATATACCAAGAGATAGTGTGAGCTCCATCAACCCAAGGTCAAACTGATCTACTCTCTTCCTTCGATAAATACTATTTTCTGTAACTAATTACTTGAATTAATGGAGAGGGACCTTGTACCAAGAGTGAATAAATCTCAGGAAGTAATCTATAGTAGGATAGAGTTCCTACATCCTACTCATGAGCAGAAAATGTCACACTGCCTGCCAGAAGCAAGATATCATCTTCTTGGGCCAATTTTCATGGTTGAGGTATTTTCTGATTGTGTTTTGTTTTAGCTTGATTTGAAATTGTGATAGAACGATGATCATTTATTCAAAGTCAGAATTTCATAATCTTGACACTCAACACTCGTGGCCAGACACTGTCCATGTTCAATCCATTCTGTTTTTAAAAACTGGGACAAGTAGGTGTAATAAATCTAGTAGTCTAAGAAGTCACTCATTTAATAAGCAATATATATCATGCAGTGATGGTATAATGTTAGTAGGTAAATATATTCTAGTATTTTGCTTTTTCGAATGGACTCTTTGGCTCATGGTGTTAAGATTAGAGCAGTTAATAGAGGAAAAGATAAGCTGTGTTATACAGAAGGAGTTAGACATTTGATAAAAAAAAATGACAAAATGAAGGAACCACTGAAAACACTGATTCTCTGAGGATTCTTTAAGTGACAGAGAATGTATAAATATAATGTATATATGATAGATTTTCTAGAACAATGAGTGTCTTTAAGGCCTGAGAGTTTTGCATTTGTACCATTCAACATGGTAAATTGAATTTTAAATTATTAAAATAATACTAAAAAGCAAATTTGTTGAGTGGTACTGGGAATTGAACTCAAAGGCTATCTACCTGACAAATACTCCTCCAACAGTTTTATTTTTATTTTGAAGCAGAATCTTGCTAAATTACCTCCCACTGGCCTTGGATCTGCAATCTCCAGTCTCAGCCTCCCAAATGGGGAAACTCCAGGTATGTGCTGCCTCTCCCAGGAAGCAAACATTTTTATTTTGTAACCCATATAAATTTTAGTATTTTTCTATGTATTTTGACAATGATATGAATCAAAATAGGGATTCTATAAGATTTTTAGGGGACTGGAGGATCGTATTTGTTTTATTAAAGCAAATTTTCTTAGACAAACTGACCCCATGTATTGGGGTTTATTGGTGACTCATGGAAGAACTAACAACTAGATTACAGTATGTACTCAGTTGAAGAAAAGCACATACTTCCAACTGATATATCCTATCAAAAAAAAAAAAGAACACATATATTCACATAAGCAGATAAAGTTACATAAGTACATATTTTTTAAGTAGAGATATCAGTTAAATTATGAAAGGTTATAAATATCAAGTTCACAGCTGAGTATTTACTGCAAGTTTCCAGTGACAAGAGAGAAATGATTTTATGGTACAATATTTACACAAAACACTTTGAAAAAAATCTTTGTCCTTATGTCATTTCCACATATACCAAATTGTTATCTCTTTTGTTTTCTTCTACTTGCTGCAAAGATACTATGCATTCCCTAATCTTACTGAATCAGGAAGTAGTATTTCTATGGTCTCTTCTGACTCTTCTGATAGTTTGTGCTTCAGTTTGAACTACAGAAGAAATGGAATACATATTTGACAAGCCCATAATATTTTTCTTCTATTTTCTGTTAGAATCAAATCTTTGCTTCCGAGTCTTCAATCTCTTTATTCAGTTTCCTTTCCTTCAAACCATTTTCCCTTATCAGCATCATATTCTGTTGATTTGTTGTGTGTTTAGCAGTCAGAATGGACAAGCAAGAAAGCCAGGATTGGCACTCTTTGCTTCACTCCTCTGTCCTTAGTGCCTAAAGCAAATCCAGGAATATCACAGGTCGACAGAGGGGTTTAATTAGGAAGAGTTTGGAAGAATGAAGAGAACATGTGTAGTTTTTCTATTGAAGAATATGCCATATTTATTAAGCTAATCCTCTATATAAAGATCATTTGGATCCTTTGCTCGTTATACATCTGCTGCTTCAGAGAAACACAGGTCAGAGATATCAAAGAGATACAGCCTTTATACTAGTCATGTACAGATATATCATCTTCATTATTCCCTAGTACAGGAGAAAATCTTTTTTTTACCTAGTTTTTCCATGGCAGAAGGTAACATGACTATACTGGAGATAATTGAACATTTACAGAGGATATAAACAAAAATAGGCATAGACAACTCCATTCTATAAAAAAGTTGAGTGTGAGCAGACTTGGAATTTCGTGGGGAATTCTGAAACATCTTTCATGTGCTTATCAACGGAAGACAGTACTGAGAAGGTCACATTTATTACAAATCAAAAGGACACCAATTGTACTGATCCTGTGCTGCAGAGTTTAATTGAAAAGGAATCAGCACATTTTCATTCAAATATTGATTTGGAGTGTGTTTTAACTGTTTTCATTTAAGAATACTCTATAAGATGCCTCTTAATATCTGGAAAAGAAGCTTTCCAATATAATTTCTGAAACGATAACTAGTTTTTGTTTTTTGTGGGGTTTTTTTTTTTTTTTGGAGCGGGGTACTTGTGATAATTGTGTTTGAACACAGGGTTTTAATACCTATGAGATACATACCCATATAAAAATTTTGTCTCTTTATTTTGAATCAGGGACTTGTTGAGTCTCTACATAATCACAGTTAATCTGTAATCTTTGTGTCTCAGCCTCTCAATTACTGGGACTACAGGTATGTCCCAGCATCCATACATTGGTTTTGTTGGTCTTTTTGTGTCCAAATCACAGAACTAAACTAGGTAGCTGTGAAAATATGAATAGAATTGAAAATATGGCATTTATACAAATAGCATTTTACTCAGCCCTAAAGAAGAACAAGTTAATTGCAGGGAAATGGATGGAACCGGAGAATATCATGCCAAGGAAAATAAGCCAGTGACATAAAGTTAAGGGTCATGTTTTCTCTCATATCTGGAAGGGAAAAAGAAAAAATAAAGAGAAGAAACTTCATGAAGCGATGAGTAAGAACAAAGGAATAGAGGAATGAGATCAGGGGAGGTAGGAGGAGGGGAAAAGTAAGAACTTTTTGTTTTTTTAACTAGAAATAGAACCTAGGGGTGTTCTACATCTGAGCTACAACCACAATCCCTTTTATTTTTATTTTGGAACAGAGTTCTCATTAGGTTTCTGAGGGTCTCCATGTGTTCCTGAGGCTTGACCCAACTGAGATTCTGCTGTCTCAGCCTCAGAGGTACTGAGATTATAGGAATGCACCAACATGTTGGGTTAGGAGAAAAGGTAGCTTTAGAAAGGAAACAGCCCAAATAATACTATGTTCATATATGAAGGTATCACTACCAAACTTACTTGCAAGTAGGGGGAAGAAAAAGGGGTTTAGTGGGATGGAGTTAGGAGGTAAACACACCAATAAATGTTTTGTGTATATATGAGTATCATTTTGAATCTTTCTATGAGGTATAATCATATAGGACAAATAATATTCTAAAACATGCAAAATTCTGAAACTGCTTTTGCTTTCCTTAGCTGGATATGCAAGGAAAATGTAAATCTGATAGCCATTTTGGATTTTTGAGGCTTGACCTTCAGGCTAAGGCTCACTATCATTAAAGTAGAGGGCAACACAGAGGTAAATTAAATCGGGATTATAGCCTTTAAATTTCGGAATCAAACTATCCTCAAATCCCTACCTCCCCTAAGCTTGCATTTGTTCATTTGAATAGACCATATAAGATGTTTAAACCTGGTATGAATGCCTTCCAAGTATTACGTTGACCTTTAAGTGCCTATTTTACCAGGATCAATATCTGACACTTGGGTGACCTTACAAAAGTACAGAAGAGTTTATCTTTTAATACCAATGCACTAATTGTGAAGAGGTAATCTTTGAACAAAACAGGAGACAAAGTGACAGGAAGATGGACTGAAATGGGGCCACTGCATGTGAGTAAGAGCAAAATGATGTGTCTGCCCCTGTCACTTGACTGCACCCTGCCCTGATGTTGCCCCTTTGAGATAACTCACTTCTCTTTTCAGGTCTCTGAACCTTTCCTTACTTGAAGCAATAAGGTGAAGTGTGCATGGCTGGTGGAGATGAGTGGGGCCAGGAGGATCCTGAAGTCTTTTGTTTCAGGGCAGAGTCCTGAGATGTCTAAAGAAAAACTGATAGTACTTTCTGAAACAGAGAAGTAGAAGGCTACTTTCTTGCAGGTCCATCAGGAGAGTTGCTTCCTTGGATGCTGGTCATAGAAGCCACTAAGAGAGCTAATGCTGATGATCACACTGCTTTTGCAGTGTATCATATAAAACCCCTATCTTAGTGGAAATGGATGTTGAACTGTCACCGGCTACAAGCCACTAATCTAGGCAATAGATGAAGCATAGGAGGAACTGATCCACAATGCAACCTTGGGGCACAGGCTGCTGCTGTCTGCCTTTTGCTACTTAGTGATTCTTGGGGAAATTATTTTTTTTCAGTTTTCTATTCCATATAAACCTTAATTTTCCTAGTTTGACTCCCGGGCTTTCTTTGTCCTACCAGCAACCTTCCCCACTGCCCTGGCACAACA
>PVLC010047059.1:0-11223 GCA_004027655.1 Graphiurus murinus
GCTCCTCAGGGTTACTAGGCTTTGCCTCTCATCTGCAAGGATGGGTCATGGTCTGCTTAACCATTTGCTTCCCTTGAAGCATAGGGGACATTTTCTGTCCAATGACCCTCCTTTTTGCAGAGATCGTGCTGGAGGCTCCTAGTCTCTGGCGCCTTCTCGATCTCCCTCTGTCGGGAGGTCAGATGACTTACCGGAGTTGCAGGGCCTACCTTGAAATTTTCTTGTGGATTTTTGGTGGGTTTTTTTTTTGTTGTTGTTTCCTGAGCTTTAAGTTTACAAAAGTAGCCAGGCATGGTGGTGCATGACTATAATCCCAGTACATAGGAGGCTGAGACAAAAGAATCACAGGTTTGGAGCCAGCCTCAGCAATTTAACAAGACCCTGTTTCAAAATATAAAATAAAAAAGAGCTGGGGGTATAGCTTGAACGTCCTTGGCTTCAATTCCCAGTACTTAAAAAACAAACAAACAACAACAACAAAAAAAACATTAAGAAAATTTACAGAAGAAGTCAAGGAAACAAAAGGTGAATCGACAGGAAGGCTGACACCTTGAAAGTAGAAACTATGCTGTGGATGTTCTATCCTGGTTTTTATTTTCAACAGAGCCTGTTAGAAATCTTTGGTGCTCAGGCAGTTAATCAATTTGACTGATTTATACGTATTGGATTAAAGCAACTTTAAAATTCTTGGTTGCGATCTGGGCTCAAGGAGAAGAGAGTAGGGATGATAAGGGAGAGGACAAGAGAAAGAGAAAGAAAGGAAAATAGTCTGGAACATAAAATGAAATGTCCTCATGCACCAGATGTGAGAGATTCCTATATTTCTTGATCTGCAGAATGTGTGAAGTGCATTTCTTTTAGGATGGAAATGGCTTGCAGTGGGAGCTTTCTGCATTAAAAAGACAGCAATTGGCTTTCCATTCATGCTCCAGCCTTATCTTTTATCATCAAAGATGCTGCTATTTTGGTCTCAGATTCTGAAATGTGATGACAACATATGACCTTCCAGGTTCCCAGTGGAATCCAGTGGGTGGTATAAACCCTCCACACCTGTGTTTCTCTCCAACACAATCACTTAGACTGAAGATAACTTTACATCAGCGGTGTTAATGATGTTGTATCATCAAGCTATAACGTGATCACACCTTTTGACACTGATTTTCCTAGGTATGGTACAAGCTTTCTGATAAAGCTATTACCTTCTGCTTTTCTTCCATTAGCCTCATTTTATTTTGACTGTGAGGTTAATTTTCATTAAGCCTGAGTGAAATACGGAAGGGAAAATATAGAAACTGACAACTTCAACAAGAAAAGGAAAAGAAAAGTGGCAGAAGATTTCACAACAAATGTAAAGGAAGATGGCAGCGTTGACTCTGGATAAAATTAAAAGCAAAGAAAATAGATAGTTGGAGACACAACTGTGAGGAGATACTGAGGCTTATCCAGTATTCATTAAGGGACATTAAGCCAGTCTCTACTTACTTGTCTGCCTAGTATTTTATTTAGTGTATTAGACACCCTGACAATATATAATGAAAATTGTCAATTTATAGATTTTTATTATTTTTACCATTCAGTAAAAACATTGTAGGAAATATATGAATGAAACAGAAAGGACTAATGTATTTCATTCTATGATCTATTATAAATTTAGGACTATATAATCTTAATTTTTAAAAAATAGAATTCAGCTGGGTGTGGTGGTGCACACCTGTCAACCCAGTTCTTGGGAGGCTGAGACAAGAAGATAACAGGTTTGAGGCCAGCCCCAGCAACTTGAACAAAAGCCTGTTTTCAAATAAAAACAAAAAGGATTGTTGGTTTGGTTCAGAGGTAGAATGCCTTGGAGTCCAGTGGGTTTAATTACCAGTAGAGAAAGTAAGAGAGAGAGAGAGAGAGAGAGAGAGAGAGAGAGAGAGAGAGAGAGATTCTATTTAGAGAAAATATTTCATGTATTTAAATATATTGTATAACCATGGCATAACTATAATTTTTAACTAAGTTGAATTTTAACTTTAAAATTTTTAGTATAGATATCTAATTCTCCATATCATTAACAATTATTCTGCAAGTTTATTCTAATCAATATATGATATTTTAGTCTTTGAAAGTGGTGTGATGCATTTGAGATTTCTATAGATTTTGAAAAGATCATTCCATTTTTGCATTTTAAAATAAAATTGTAAACATTTGTATATATTAATCTTTGCAAAACAAATTTGTTTCTGAATATACACCATACTATGTTGGCCAACTGCCTTTTTTGAAATTTTGACAAATTTTAATTTCTACAGTGTGGTATTCTTAGTAACAAAAAGTATCACTTAATAATTTAAAATAAAATCAATTTAAAAGATACTAACTGGATAAACACAGATCATGCCACATTTAATTTGAATTTTTCCTCTATAGTAAGTAACACTTTTTAAAAAGGACATTATTTATTTCGACTTTTGTTTCTTAATCACTTGTGAAATTTCCTCATTTTTCTATGGATTTTTAGTACTTAATTATTTTTCAGTATTTATACTCCGTACAAAGACCTACTGATATTTTAAGATTTTATGGAGATGATAGCATTCTATAACTTAAAAATAAGTAAAGAAATAAGTAAGTAATATTCATATCCATTTTACACATTAGCTACCACTGTGGTCTTTTTGGAAAAAACATAATTAACAAAACTTGACTTTGTTTGAGCTATATTCATTGAGATTTTCTTTGGTGTCACTTGAGATAAGACATCATTTATCACTGAAACAGTGTAAGATAAGTAGCGCAGGTTAACTTTCTATTTCTGCAACATTTTCTAAAATTTCAAATTTGGTAGTACATTGTAGTAAAACATCAAACATATGTTCAACATGAAGCTGAGACCACATAAAAATGTCCTCAGCATGCAAATAATTTTGGCCCATCAAAAACTTTATGTAATTATTTTTATGGACAGGCCTAGAATACTATTGGTTTATCTAAATTTTTATGAGGCTGTTCATAAACCCAAAAATCCAGAAGAAAAACCCAAAGAAGTTGAGACTATTTAAAGACAGTCAATCAGTCAGCATAGGCTGAAATAAAAAAAATCACTAACCAGGTAGCTTAAACAACAGAAACTAATTTTCTCACGCCTTTAAAGGCTGGAAATTCAAGATCAAGTTACTGGCAGGATTGACCTGCCTTCTGGCTTTTGAATGGCTAATTTCTTGCTGTGTCTTCATGAGGCTTTTCTTCTGTATATACATAAAGAGAAAGAGAGAACATTCTGGTGTCTTTCTTAGCTGCCTTATCATAAAAGGGCCCTTAATGACATCCTTAGGGACTCTATGATGGTGTGACTAGTGTCACCACAAAACTACTATGCTGAAGCATTCACCTCCAATGTTCAATATAGTAGTTTCAACATAGTAGTTTTGGGGTGGCACCATCATAGGTACTTAGAGCTTTTGCTAAGTCCTTAGCACACAAAAGAAAAGATTCTTTTATTTTATTATTATTATTATTTATTTATTTATTTATTTATTTATTTATTTATTTATTTATTTTTGCGGTACTGGGAATTGAACCCAGGGGCATTCTACCTCTCAGCCACATCCCCAGCCCTATTTTTTATTCTTTATTTTGAAACAGGGTCTCACTAAGTTGCAGAGGGCCTCACTAAGTAGCTGAGGCTGGCCAAGAACCCAAATCCTCTGGTCTCAGCCTCTCAAGTACTGGGATTACAAGCATGTGCCACCACGTCTGGCTATAAAAGAAGAAATTCTGAGTTGATGGGCATGTAAGAAGTAAAATTTCAGAAAGATCAAGTGGGAATCAACATCCAAATAAGTGAATTATATCAATAAACAAGCCTCTGTTTCCCTCTGTTCCCAGCTCAGCAACAACTAAGCCCAGCACCCAACCCCAAGAGACAGAGAGTGTTGTGGCATCTTTGCTTGGCACTCTAGAACAGTGCAATGGCAGGGACCAGTCTCTGGCTCAAATGTGTACTCTCTTTTAAAATATGTAGTGTGTAAAAGCCTGTATCAGGACTTTTTAAGAAAAACTGTGTTTCTTTATTGTTGTTAAAGTAAATGCAACAAATGCCATCTTTGCATTCTTCTTATCAATTGCCTGATTCAAATTAAATATGTTTACCTATGGTTTAGTTCTCAGTGAAGCAGTTTCTTTAATTGTTTTAAAGCATAATTTGATTATTTCTTCTTTCAACAAATCCAGTTTGTCTTCATTTATTTCTTCTCTCTCTCTCTCTCTCTCTCTCTCTCTCTCTCTCTCTCTCTCTCTCCCTCTCTCTCTCTCTCTCTGCTTCTCTCTCTCTCTCTGTATATGTATGTGTGTGTGTGTGTGTGTGTGTGTGTGTGTGTGTGTGTGTGTGTGTGTGTTTCCTTATTCCTTTACAAGGTAGAAAAAAATTTATTTGAAATGTGGTCTCTAGGAGGCATCTGCCAGTCTCCTTCTAAGATCCTGTTGGGTCAGCTCAGAAGTTTTGCTGTTAGAAAACACATCCCTCTATGCTGGATCTAGCAGATGGTTATTTGTATTGCTGTCCACATCATGCTCTATTTTCCAGTGGATGTAGTGGTGACCATCTGAGAAAGTGCCCAGAAAGTTTGATTTTGTTTTCCATTTCACATTTTAACTTCTGACCATGTGAAACAAGGATTCAAGAAAACAACTACAGGAAAAGCATGACATCCTTCAAGGCAACTCCATGCTTTTCTCTTCCTTACCCTCACTACTGGCAGAAGCAGATCTGGTATCCTAACAGAGTTTCCGATGCAGCAGAGATTGTATGATACATTTATCTCAGAATATCCTCAGAATTATATTCTTCTTTCCTATATCAGAATGATTGTCTTGGATTAGCCCCTTCCTCTATATGGATTATATATTTTTAGGATAAATTTTCTATGCACCCGGGAGCCACCGCAGTTTAATATGAATGTGTGTTTTCATGGATTTGGGTTGGTATCTAGCATCTTTGCATTCTTCTTATAAATTCTGATTCAAATTAAATATGAATGTTTACCTATAATTTAGTTCTCAATGAAGCAGTTTATTTAAGTGTTTTAAAGGATAATTTGATTATTTTATTTCTTCTTTCAAAAACAATATGAAATTATAACATTACAAACTAGGAAGATAAGGTGTTATGAACCAATGGAATGTGGGAGAGAACCATGGGTCAGTGAAGTCAGGGAAGCTTTTCTTGGACAAAAGTTTTCCACTTGATATCTGAACTGTAAGAATCAATCAATTAAGCAAGAATATGGTAATTAGAGCTGGGAATTTTCAGCAAATGGCAAGCCATTGGTTAATCTTTTATCTTTTTTTTAATAGCAGTGAAATCAATTTAAATATTTAAGGAAGAATTTGTTTGATCTGATTTACATATTTAAGTAAACACTTTGGGCTGTGGGATGGCTCAGTGGTAGAGCACTAGCATAATGTGTTCCAGACCCTGGGTTCCATATCCAACACCATCAAAAAGTAAATTAAAAACACTTTGTCTTCCCTGGGGATGCAGGGTTTCAGTATGAATGAAAGGAGAATGGAAAGCCATAATCTTTATCTGGGTAAGAGATAATAGAAATTAGTCTAGGAAGTTGAGAGTGTTGCTGGTGATAAATTTGTGACTTTAAGAAGTATTTAGGAGATGAGGTTACTAAGACAGGCTGATGGATGAAACATGAGGAGGAACAAAAAAGCCAAAATTGAGAATTCATTCTGAGGGAAACTGCTCATCAGATTTGGGCCTAGAGATCACAAATTTAATTTTGAATGTGTGGCGTTTGAGATGTCCTTATGATAAGTACGTGTTGAATATCAAATAAATTGAATATATGGGATTTGAGCTCAGAGGAGAGAGAAATAGTCTAAGTTACAGATATAAATGTGTGTGAGTGAGATTACCTAGGAGATAATACAGTGACACAAAAAGGCATTGAGAGAATATTTCAATTCGCACAGAAGATGGATTATCTTCATTTTTCAAAGTTCCAATGTAAACTAATATCTGAATAAATTATAGATAAGTTAATTTCACATATACACGGGAAAGGACTTCTTGACACAACAGCTCTAGAAATAGAAAATTGGCTTTGAAGGTAATATTCTTCATTGATGTGTGTGACAGGCCAAAGGTTAGGCTAATAGAACTTTAGGGACTTTTAAGGTCTTTTTCCAGATCTGGTATCATCAATCCATTCTGAAATATTCCAACTATTTCCACTTTGTTAATTATAGCTAATTACAGTGGACATAGGTTCTTTAATAATTTTATTATAACAATAAAGATGATTGAAATAAAGTTTAAAAAAAGTATAACATAAAGAAGAGAGTTGACAAGGCCAATAACTTTTTAAAATCAGGATGTGCTATCTATGGTTTCAAGGTTAGTATTAACGTGATTTTAAAACACCTCTATTTAAAAACAGTGGTTTGATGCAAAGTTGGTCATCAAGTTAGAGAAATGGAGAAATCATTCTATGTTGCACTTAAACTTTATGGGGCATTTTGTAGCATCATTTAATGAGTTTTAGATTTTATGTCCATCATAGTAATTGTTCTCCCACAAAGATAGGGTAAAAATAGAATAACAGAACTAAGTCTGTAGATCAAGTTTAAAAGACACTGCAGGAACGACATAACTCAACAAATTGGTGTATGGCACTTCCCATCTGAATTATTCATGATGAGACAGTGCTAAATCATTTACTGCATTTGTCTGTGGGTACTTCCCAAAATGCTACATAAGGAATCATTGCATATTTGTGACCAGAAAAATAAATATGTATTAGTAGTGGGTTTTTATTTTTACTGTCTTTGCTTTAACCATCTTAATTTCTAAATAACACTAGAGATGCAAGATGCAGGGGTTCCATTCAACCTCATTCTTCATTGGACATATTGAATATATTATTCCAGGAAAATCCTACATTATGTTGGAAGCAATAGAAAGACTATATTCTTTTTTGTACTGGGGATGGAACCCAGGGTTGTTTAATCTCTGAGCTATACCCACAGCTCTATTTTATTTTATTTTCATTTTGAAACCGTGTCTTGCAAAGTTGCTGAGGGCCTCACTAGGTTGCTGAAGGTGGCCTAAAACCTGTGATCCTCCTATCTCAGCCTCCCAAGTACTGGGATTACAGGCATGTGCCACTACATATGGCTTACCCTATATTCTTAATTATTGAATTTGACTCTGAAACACTTTAATGTTTGGTTCTTTGATCTTTGATCTTTTCTAGGTTGTTTGATAAGGCATTAAGAACCTGTATTTTGTGTAATAATTTCATAGCTATAAAACATTAATTTATAGCATTATTCATGTTTACCTTTTTTGTGGAATCACCATTTGCTAAGAGCACTAATTTAAAATTTCTAGGGCAATTCTGTTCCATAGAAGTAATATTGAAGCCACAAATGTGAATCATATATGTAGTCTTTAAATTTTCATAGACATACTAAAAAAAGCAAATAGAAACAGGCAAGATTATTTTAATAATGTTTTCTTTCAACCAATATAAAATTTTAAAATCCAATTGAGATATAATTTATCGAGACATTTCACATTATTTTTAATACTAAGACAACTTCTATCTTGTATTTTCTATATAGCATATTTCATTTAAACTAGCCACACATATCAAAAATGTGATAGATGTGTAAAACTTGTGGACTGCATGCAAAGTTAAAGGTGCATGTATAAAATTAACATGACATATTTTAAATTTCTGGCTATCCCAACAGATATCTACAAATGTAATGACAAGAATAAGGACTACATGTTCAAACTTTACAACATACTCCATTAAAGGACAGGTGGATTACTAACCAAGTACATATAACTTGGACTTATTATTTACAAATGAAGTCAATAAGAGTGAAAAATTTTCAAGGGTAAAACAGAGTACAATCGAATGGTAATAACTGACAAGGCTCTCAGCCCCACAGGTAATTCAGAAGTTTCAAATAAATTTCTCCATGTTTGATAGCAAAATAAATAAGCAAAGATCTTAATTGCTCATGCAGAGTAGAGAGGGTGTCAAACTAGCCCATAAGTCCAAGGAAAATTAGTTGGAAATAAATTCTCATAAGTTAACCAAAGAATATATATTCAATATATATTCTTAGCAGTTTGTGAGGATGATACCTTCACTTAATTATCTCCAGTTCTCAGGAGTAACCAGAGAAAAATGATATCTTACTAAAAACTTACTGAGATGAGTCTGATAAGTCAGTTATAATGTTGCATGGGGATTCCAGAAGGAAAAATATATATACTAAAATACTGACTTTTTCTATATTTTAGCTTTATATACACCTCCAAACACCTAATTTTAAAAAGATGTCCATGTCAGAGTAAATCTACGACAGTAACCATTGTATCTGGTTCATCGTATTTGACTCTTTGTTGTGCCTTTGCCAGCTCAGATCAGTGGTTCTGGTTGTTCTCACAGAATCTATCTTGGCTCAGTGTCTGTAAACCTACAAGTATACTCAAAGTAGCAGAGCTGAAATAGTAAGGATAAAGAAACATATGTTTTCTTAGAGATAAAAGCATAAAACTTCTTTCTATGGAAACAGGACTTATTGCATCATGCAAATATAGTATCTATTTTTTTTATCAAGTAAAATGTTTGTGTTTTTAATTTTCTGACCTAGTAAATCCCCTTTATAGGCCATTGTTCTAGAAGGAAGAAAATAGGTATAATAAATTATTCTTTAAAATCTTACCAAGTGTCAGAATACGGACATTCTCTAAAAAATTAAATACAACTTTAGCATAAGTACCAAATATTTACCAGGGACCCCACATTTATTTACTCACCTTCACTATTAAGAATCTCATACCCCAAAAAGCAACACAAGGATAATAATATTCTCTTGATAATATAGGTTTCTTAAGTCCTTTGAATCTCTTTTTAAGTTATATTAGCAAATACTAGCAGAGGATCCATTCCTTTTGACGACTTTCAGGCCATTCATGTGTAAGGCTTTTTCTTAGATACCTGGTCTCTCTGGATACAAAACACATCTTTTTGGTCTCTTCTTCAGTAGGTAATATCTGTATGGAACATGTAAGAAATATGTTAAAACAATTCTCACTTCAATTTAATAACATCGCTACTGCATAGTATTGAGCATTTTCTGAAGATAAAATAGGAAACATTGAAGGGTCTGTTTTCTATTTTTATTATTATTATTTTTTTTACTGTGTAGTATGATTCCTGCTTTCCCCGTGGAATGCAGGTTTGTTCTCTCAGTTGCACTTCCTCTGAGCCTGGCTTTTAGCATTGGCCCCTGTCCACTCCACCCCCACCGGCCTCCTTCCTCCTCTGCATCTGTATGATGTGACCTCCTTTAATCAGTCAATGTATAGCTGGCCTCACACCCTGATTATCTAGCCTGGGCACACTGTTCATGCCTCTCAACTACGATGTTCCCATCCAAGTTTTTCTTTCCTTTGTTCCCTTTAACGCTCCACCCCGAAAACCCAACATGTCAATTGTGATTAATCCTGACATTTGATTCGTCTAGGCCTGATTTACACCTTATGGACCACCAAAGAAATATCATATAGTCACGATGATCAAGTCCATCCATGTTATGAGAATAGAATCTTCTATCTTAATTCCATCATCATAATGCCTGACATTTGCCTCCTTTCCCCCCTATCTCCCCCCCTTCCTTTTCCTCCAGTGTAGTTCTGTATCCTGTTGTGTCTATTCTGGGTTTACCAGGACCCTAACCTTGTCCCTCAACTGATGTTCTGGACTATTTCCTGACTGAAAAACCAGAAGTCAATAGTGATGAATTTTCTTTGCTGCCTCTCCTCATCATCTAACACAGAACTTTCACATTTAGCAACACTACTATTGATCTGCCTTTCATTTCTCCAGCTTCGGAGAATGCAGTGCCTTTACCCCTTTACAGAGTTGTTTCTTTAACCATAGTCTTAACCTCTTCCTTCCATATGCTATAGGACTTTCGTGAATCAAGTTTATCCTTTCTTGGACCTGCAAACTTTTCCTTCCTGCAGACCCTTTCTTAAAAGCAGACTAAAATGTTCCCTTCTCCCTGTCATGAGGCATCCCTTCTGCAATCCTGCATTGCCCTCAAGTTCAATCCCAATCTTACTTATTCACATTCATATTTTTAAAAAAGCTAACTCCTCCGTCGCCCACTTACCATTTTACACACTATGCTCTGTCTGGCGTTTACTCAATACTCTTTGGAGTGTTGAATCTCCGACTTCCTTGTGTCCCAGCCAAAAAGCTTTTCCAATTCTCATTTGTCTGGACATTTCTGAACCATGCACCTTGACATCCTTAAGCCTTCCTCCTTTTACAGCCTCAACTCTCATTTTTCCCCCTTCATGACCGCTCATAAAGTCATTCATTGAACAGTGCAATCTGTCTCTTTTATTTATCCTGTCCCTTCAGAGCTGATGTCCTCTCTCTGGTTCTGCCTTTTGAAGTTTGCTTCTGCCATTTGACATTCATTTCTTATGAAATTTCTTGTAGTAGAAAGCTTCCATTATAATGAAAATGCTAAAATTTCACCCAAATATAGCTAATCTAATGTCTTCATCTGGTGAAGAATATGATGGTGATAAAATACTGCCCTTGCCCTTTGGCCACATCATACCAGGGATTCCTTTGTGATAAGGCATTGGATTTGTTGTTTGTTGTAGTCAAGAAGGACACACAGCAAGGAAAACGTCTTCCAGGCACCTTAGTAAAAGGATAAGAAGAACTTCTTATAGGATTTGAGCTTGGCTTGTGAGAGGGTTCAAGTAAATGGGGCCTGCCTCTGGACTGGAAATATAAGGAATAGGGTGTAAATCTAGGATTTGGTGTGGTCATAAGTCTTACCTAGAAAGAAAGAATAATATGCTGACCTTAACTTAATGCTATCCTAGGCAAAGAACAGTACCTCTTAGCACCAAGGAGTGGGGTGCATTTGATATTTTGTGGTTTGTGTAGTGGAGTTGCTTTTATCTGTACTTAGACATGATTATGGATTGATCTTGTTTCTGTTTCTGGGTTTTCTTGTTTTTGTTTCTGTCTCATTTCATCATGGTCAAAAAGTGAGCTTGTCTCATCTGGGTGTTCTAAGAGAGTATTTATATTCAATAGCAGACATTCTGCCCTTAACTGTGGGGGCCAGACCTTGCTGTTGGGGTGAACTACTTCCTGAGAACAAGGTGTTGCTTTT
>PVLC010047060.1:0-11200 GCA_004027655.1 Graphiurus murinus
GAGAATCAATTTACCTCCCTAGTTTCTTGGTAAACTTGGTGTAGGTTCATGTGTTATACTTACCCTGTGTTTTGTTAGTTCTCTTTAGAGCAAAAGAGGTGTGGTTAATCCAGAGATAGTGCTTACAGTCTGGGAGGAAAATACTGATCTTTTGAGGGGGAGCCAAGTTTTGTGAAATCCCATGGAGTCACTCTTCAGATACTGGGTTCTAATTGGCTAAAGACCTTCAAAATTCTTTCGCATCTGTCTTCTTTTAAAGGAAAGGAAATACTATCACATTCACATTTATGTATCTCTGTATAAAATGCTTGGAAATGATATCAGATGGATACGGTATATTCGTGATAACTGCTTGAATAAAGGTCATGGAAAAATGGGAAAATTTAGGCAGGAAGGAATAGAGATAGTTTATTTTTAGCAACTTGGAATGTTCTACTTAAAAGCAGTTAAACTGGCTAGCACTGGGGGAGGGGATTCGGAGTAGTTTAAAGGCCATGGCTATTGTGGTGAGTGCCTGACATTTTGTTTTGAAGGGTGTCTGCCTGTGTATTTTAGAACCAGAAAGTTTTCTTGGAAAACTGCCTTTTAAAAAATTCTGCACCCAGATAAAATAGTTTGTTGCTCCAAAGATAGAGTTGAGATTTTAGTTTTTATTGTCAGTTCTGTCAGTCTTTTAGACATTTTGCTTCTTTGATTATTCATTCAGGATTTAAGTGGAGAAGAAAAGCTGCATCTATCAGTTTTGATCTTTTAGATTCAGTAATTAAAAGGAAAATTAGAATCATTCAAATTTGACTGTACATATATAAGATTATATTAAAGTCTAAATTAAATGTTTATAAACATTTATTAAAAAATTGTACAAGCTGGGTGTGGTGGCGCACGCTTGTAATCCCAGCATCTGGAAGTCTGAAACCGGAGGATCCGGGTTCTCGGCCAGCCTCAGCTACCTAGTGAGGCACTCCGCAACTTAGTGAGACCCTGTTTCAAAATAAAGAATAAAAAATAGGGCTGGGGGTGTAGCTCGGTATGCCCCTGAGTTCAGTCCCCAGTACTGCAAGAAAAAAAAAATTGTACAAAGTTAAACTATATATGTTCTTTTTGTCAATTGCTTATGGTTCAAGAGGGCAACTGGGTGAGATTTCTTAACTCTTTGAGGTTGATTTGGGAAATTTAATTTCATCTTAAGTGGTTCATTCTTGAGTACTTACCAATGTCAGTATAACGTTAATGGATAAATAATGAAAACCAACACATCTCAGCGTATGATATAGGGTACTCCACAAAGCTTGATTTATAAGTGGTGACATTCATTAAAGAAATTTTAAGATTTAAATTTGAAAAATGAAGACAGGATGAAGTCTAATTTAAAGTCTGGGTCTTAAGCCGGGCGTGGTGGCGCACGCTTGTAATCCCGTAATCCCAGCATTCGGGAGGCTGAGACCGGAGGATTCGGGTTCGCGGCTAGCCTCGGCTACCTAGCCCAGCCCTATTTTTTATTCTTTATTTTGAAACAGGGTCTCACTAAGTTGCGGAGTGCCTCACTAGGTAGCTGAGGCTGGCCATGAACCTGGATCCTCAGGTCTCAGCCTCTTGAATGCTGGGATTACAAGCATGCGCCACCACGCCCGGCTCTTAGTTTGGATCTTATGATCTTTTATGTCCTCATGATCTTATATGGCTTATGTGTTAAAGCTTGTTCCCCAGAGTCGCACTATTGTGAGGTAGTAAAAAACTTTGAGGTGAGGCCTAACGAGAGATCTTCAGGTCACTGGGAGTGTGCCCTTTCTCTTCTCCTTTTTGCTTCTCAGCCACGAGGTGAGTGCTTTTGCTATACCAGTACTTTTCTGTGGTGTGCCAATCTATCCACCATGGACCAAAACCTCCAAAACTCTGAGCCAAAATAAACCTTTCCTCAAGTTAATTATCTCAGGTATTTGTTAGAGGGACAGAACGCTAACACGCTCAGTTTTATCTGATTCCTTTACAAAAATGAATTCTTCCCCATTTTATGTTGGCTACCTGCCAGGCTGAACTTTAGTGTGTTAGGATTCCTTACCTAGAGTGGCTGGCTATCCTTGGTCACCCTTGAAGACTTTGTGTTGCTATTTTCCTTTTTAACATTTTGCTCAGAGATTGAAACAGGCAGGTAGTTAGGTAAAATATGAAAAAGTGAAGCTTGGTTATGTTCTCTGAGGCTACAAAAGTTGTTTGAAGGCTCAATTCCTGGGTTTTGGCAATGCTCTTGATAATTTCTGGACTGGAAGGATTGACTATCATCATTTGCTAGTATCTTTCTGCTCAAATGCAAAAGTAAAAAACAAAACAACACTTAACCCCTTCCCCCAAACCCAAACCAAAATAATATATCTCCACAACAAAGCAAAACACCTGGTGATCAAGGTGAGCCTAAAGTAACTATTCTTTTTTTTTTTTTTGGTGGTGGTGGTGGTACTGGGGATTGAACCTTCAGGGGCATTCTACCTCCAAGCTACAGCCCCAGCCTTATTATTATTTTTTTTGTGTGTGTAGTACTGGGGATTGAACTCAGGGGCATTCTACCTCTGAGCTACAGCCCCAGCCTTATTATTATTTTTGTGTGTGTGTAGTACTGGGGATTGAACTCAGGGGCATTCTACCTCTGAGCTACAGCCCCAGCCCTATTTTTTATTCTTTATTTTGAAACAAGGTCTCATTAAGTTGCAGAATGCCTCACTAGGTAGCTGAGGCTGGCCACGTACCCGTAGCCTCCAAGTCTCAGCCTCCCGAATGCTGGGATTACAAGCGTGCGCCACCACACCCGGTGTAACTATTCTTATTCTATATTTTAATTCTATACTTGACCTGGCCTAGTACAAGAGAAACCTAACTGGTATGACTGTCCTGAGTGGACTTCCAGTGAAGAGGCTGGGAGAGTCCAAAAGAATGTTTTGAGTCATCAGATCATTGAAAATGCCAGATTCTTTCCATGGGATTAATTTAAGCCTGTTATGACCCTTTAAAAATCTTCACAAGAGACCTTCAAGCCATAATAACATGGAATGGCTTGTTAGTAGAAGTTTTCCTAAAGGGCACTTTTATATTTGGCCATATTTCTTATATTATCTACCATCATGTAAGAGAGAAACAGGAATTTCAGGGCTCTTAACTAGAAAGAACAGTAGCTTGGGGCAGAAATTTTCCTGAAGTTAGTTTCCTTTTGAATAAGAAGGAAGCACTCCTATTGGAAAATAAGATAGACTATTCTTTCTTCTTTTCCCAAGATAATTTTAGGTTTAGGTTGACATATGAAAGTGTACATGAAAGCCAGGTATGGTAGCACATGCTTGTAATTCCAGCATTTGGGAGGCTGAGACTGGAGGATCCAGGTTCGCAGCCAGCCTCAGCTGCTTAGTGAGGGCCTCTGCAACATAGTGAGACCTTGTTTCAAAATAAAGAATAAAAAAATAGGGCTGGGGCTGTAGCTCAGAGGTAGAATGCCCCCAGGTTCCATCCCTAGTTCTGCAACAACAACAACAAAAAAAGAAAAAAAATGTACACAAGGGTGTAAAAATTCAGTGTGCTATTTACTCAGAATATCCTTGTAATTCTTGTTCAGAGGTATTAAGCTATAAATTATGTTATTGAGCCGGGCGTGGTGGCGCACGATTGTAATCCCAGCATTCGGGAGGCTGAGACCGGAGGATCCGGGTTCGCGGCCAGCCTCAGCTACCTAGTGAGGCACTCCGCAATTTAGTGAGACTCGGTTTCAAAATAAAGAATAAAAAATAGGGCTGGGGGTATAGCTTGGAGGTAGAATGCCTCTGAGTTCAATCCCCAGTGCCGGAATAAATAAATAAATAAATAAATAATGTTATTGAGGAACAGAGAATAATTGAGTTTCTTTTATGACCATAGAGTAGAAAGTTTCTGGACTATCCAGGTATGAGGGAATAGAAGTTTTTCTTTTTTTGGTCCCTTTTCTTCCTTTCATTGTTTTATTTTATTTATTTTTGTGGTTCTAGGGATTTTAGTCAGAGGAATTCTACTTCTGAGCTCCACCTCCAACCCAATATTATTCTTTATTTTGAAACAGAGTCTTACTAAGTTGTGGAGGGCCTCACACATATGAGCCACATATATAATTTCAAATCATCTAGTAGCCAGGGTAGAACAAAAAGGGAAAACAGAAGAAATTAATTTTAATAATACACACACACACACACACACCCATACATGAGTGCCTTACTAGGTAGCTGAGGCTGGCCGCGTACCCGGATCCTCTGGTCTCAGCCTCCCGAATGCTGGGATTACAAGCATGCGCCATCACGCCCAGCTTATTCTTTCTTTTGAAACAGGGTCTCACTAAGTTGCAGAAAGCCTCACTAAGTAATTGAGGCTGGCTGTGAACCCAGATCCTCTGGTCTCAGCCTCCCAAGTACTGGGATTACAAGCATGTGCCACCATGCCCGGCTTAATAAAATATTTTAATTCAGTATATCTAAAGTACATTTGTCTATTGGTGTCTGCAAGAGGTTGGTTCCAGTATCTCTACAGAAACCAAAATTCATGGATACTCAAGTTACTTATTTAAAATAACATCATAGCTGGGCATGTCGGTACTCACTTATAATCACAGTATAAAAAATAAAAAAGGTCCAGGGGTATAGCCCCGAGGTAGAAGGCCCATTGGTTCCATTCCCAGTATGACCGTAAAAACAAAGCAAAACAAAAAAGAAATTGTATCTGCATATGTCCTACTCACATTCCCCTGTATACTTTTTTTTTTTTTTTGCGGTACTGGGGATTGAACTCAGGGGCATTCTACCTCCGAGCTATACCCCCAGCCCTATGTTTTATTCTTTATTTTGAAACAGGGTCTCACTAAGTTGCAGAGTGCCTCACTAGGTAGCTGAGGCTGGCCGCGAACCCGGATCCTCCGGTCTCAGCCTCCCGAATGCTGGGATTACAAGCGTGCGTCACCACGCCCGGCTCCCCTGTATACTTTAAATCATCTCTAAATTACTTATAATATCCAGTGCAGTGTAAATGTTATGTAAATAGTTGTTATACTATGTTGTTGGGGCAATAATGATGGCGAGAAAGTCTGTACATGTTTGGTACAGACTCAATTTTCTTTCTCCCAAATTTTTTTGGCCAAGGTTATTGAATCCATGGATGCAATGAGTGGATATAGAGGGCCAACTCTAGACTGTATTACCATTTCAACATGTAACTAACATAAGAATGAATGATTTAAGCCGGGCGTGGTGGCACACGCTTGTAATCCCAGCATTTGGGAGGCTGAGACCGGAGGATCCGGTTTCGCGGACAGCCTCAGCTGCCTAGTGAGGCACTCCGCAACTTAGTGAGACTCGGTTTCAAAAGAAAGAATAAAAAAATAGGGCTGGGGGGTGTAGCTCGGAGGTAGAATGCCTCTGATTTCAATCCCCAGTACCCCCCCCCAAAAAAAAGAATGAATGATTTTACATTCTTTTTTAACACTACGTCTCTGAAATCTCATTCTTTTATATTTATAGCATATCATAATTAGAATAGTCATATTTCAAGTGCTCAGTCACATGTAGGCTAGTGGTTGCCATATTGCACACTGCAATCTTATTTAATCTGTTTCCACTTTGCAAACATTCTACTACTTATTAGTTACTGGACTTTGAGACAAAGGTGTTCATATACTAATACACATATAACTTATGGAAAAATACATGTTTATATTTGATAGCTTCAACTATTGTTCGAAATGCTCAAGACATACCATGTACTTGCTGGTATGAACTGGCCTGGACTTAATTTGAAGCTATGAGTATGCCATTATTGACAGTCAGAAGTTGAATTAAGCATTGTAAGAGAGGTGTAAGCAAGGGACCCAGCAGTGCAAAAGAAGGGAGAAATCACATTAGACTGAGGCAGTGATTAGAACAGTCTTTATGGAAGAAGTGACTTTAGAAGAGGGCATCTAAGGGTGCATAGACAGGGGCTGAAGGGGGAAGAAGGATCTGATGTGACCAGGTCAGGGGAATGAGGCTTGCATGGGGTGTTTGTTTGTTTTGTTTGAGACTGGATCTTGCTATGTTGCTAGGCTGGCCTGGAACTCCTGGGCTCTGACCATCCTCCTGCCTACCTCAGCCTCCTGAGTTGCTGGGACTACAGGCATGTGCTGCTGCACCCAGCTTATTGCATGTGGTCTTTTTTTCCTGGTACTGGAGATTGAACACAGGGGCATTCTACCCTGAGCTACCCCCCAGCCCTATTTATTTACCTATTTATTTATTTATTTATTTATTTATTTATTTATTTATTTATTTATTTATTTATTTATTTTGCTGCAGTACTGGGGGTTGAACCGAGGGGAATTCTACCTCCAGGCTATACCCCCAGTCCTATTTTTTTTTTTTATTCTTTACTTTGAAACAGGGTCTCACTAACTTGCGGAGAGCCTCACTAAGTAGCTGAGGCTGGCCATGAACCTGGATCCTCTGGTCTCAGCCTCCCAAGTACTGGGATTACAAGCATGCACCACCATGCTTGGCTCCCAGCCCTATTTTTTATTCTTTATTTTGAAACAGAGTCTCACTAAATTGTGGAGAGCCTCACTAAGTAGCTGAGACTGGCTGTGAACTCTTATCCTCCAGTCTCAGCCTTTCAAGTACTAGGATTACAAGTGTGTGCCACCATGCCCGGCCTTTTAATTGAACCCCAGGTAATAGTTTGTCTGGTGTTTAGAGTTTATATGGGATTGTGGGGGAGGAGAAGGCAGGAAACTTGGAAGGGATAGGAAAGGAAATGGGAAGAGAAGTGCATTTCATGTATTTTTTGGCTTTATATTGTGGTGCAACCTTAACAATGCTGATGATAAACACTTTATGGTGGAGTTTTACATCTAGTGAGTGTGTGATTTAGTATATATCACAAAATAAGAATACTAGTGTGAAGGGGGAGGAGAGAGGAAAGGAGAAAAGTAAAGAGAGGGCTTGAGGAGAGAGGAGCTAGAACTAAATGTAATTGGTACAACTTTTAGAGGAAATGCTTTTAGGAGGGTTCTCCACAAATGTTTGTTACTATATGTACAACCATACAGATGATAATAAAAATTTTAAAGTTTCTTTTTTCTTGCGGTGCTATGAATGGAACCCAGGTACTACCCCCAAACTATACCCCCAACCCTTTTTTAACATTTATTTTTGTGGTACTGGAGATTGAACCCAGGGGCATTTTACCTCTGAGCTACACCCCCAGTCCTATTTTATTTTTTATTTTGAAACATGGCCTCCCTAAGTTGTGGAGAGCCTCACTAAGTTGCTGAGGCTGGCCTCAAACCTGTGGTCGTCCTGTCTCAGCCCCCTAAGTACTGGGATTACAGGTGTGTGCCACTCCACCTGACTACAACAATGTATTAATTATATGTCATTAAAAATGAAAACAGTTGTAGAGTTTTATGTTTTTTTCCTACCTGGGAAAAAAAAAAAAAAAGCAATGAGAACATGGAAGAGACCATTCACATTTTATAGTTGACCTTGTTGCCAGTATACTTATAATTGAATAGTGTAGCACTACCAGCTTGTCTGAATCTGAGAGGTATCAGGCCAAAGTTGTACAAAAGAAATTGATGCTTCATTTGGATGGAACATTTAAAAACAAGACAGGTGGAAAAGCTATTTAAAGAAGTGACTGTTGAGTTTGGATATAATAATACTTCAGGAGAAAGTTTTTTTTTTTTTTAAAGGAGTGCAATGGCATTGTTCCTTAATATGAGTATTGTCAAAAGTGTAATCTCTGATATAAGGTAAACTTGCCAAATTTGCTGTTGGTAGTTGTTTTTTGCTGCTTAGGATTCCTATAAATTTGAAGGATGTTATTGATGTACACATATTCATTTGTGGATTATTTGAAATGTTAGGCCATGTAAATTGAACTTTGGGATGCTATTTTAGTCCCCCCCCCCCCCCAGTACTGTGGATGGATTCCAGGGGCATTCTACCTCAGAGCTACACAGCAGCCCTTTATTTTTTATTTTTTATTTTTTGTAGCACTGGGGATTGAGCCCAGGAGCATTCTACCTCCAAGCTACACCCCCAGCCCTATTTTTTAAAATTATTTTTGAAACAGGGTTTCACTAAGTTGCAGAGGGCCTCACTAAGTAGCTGAGGCTGGCTGCGAACCTGTGATCCTCCTGTCTTGGCCTTCCAAGTACTGGGATTATAAGTATGCCCCACCATGCCCAGCTTTATTTTTTATTTTTGAAACAGGGTCTTGCTAAATTGCTGAGACTGACTTCCAACCTGCAGTCTTCTGTCTCAGCCTCCCAAGTACTGGGCTACAAGCTTGCACCACTATGCCAGGCTTAGTTTAATGGTTTTAAAACTCTGTATCTTTAGCCTGAGAAAACTGTGAAGGACTTCAGAAGTATATGTTGCCTAAGCTTTAGAGTTTGTGTCTGATCTTCTGAATCTTTTGAGTAAGTTCAGATTAACTCTCTTTGGTTCAAATTGTAACATTATTTCTTATGGTCCTGAAAGTATAGTAACCTCTTCCTTATTACCTCCTTATTCTTAAGACGCTGCCTTTGGGGTGTGGTGGCCTTTGCTTATAATCCCAGCATTTGGGAGGCTGAGACCGGAGGATCCGGGTTCGAGGCCAGCCTCAGCTACCTAGTGAGGCACTCCGCAACTTAGTGAGACCCTGTTTCAAAATAAAGAATAAAAAATAGGGCTGGAGGTATAGCTTGGAGGTACAATGCCCCTGAGTTCAATCCCCAGTAACACACACACACACACACACACACACACACACACACAAAAAAAAAAAAGAAGAAGCTGCCTTTGGGTATCTGTGCGTGATGGACTCAATGCATACTTATGGAAGGTGAAAAAATATTAATACTGGTGTTAATGCAGGCAAGTTCTTTCTGAAAGAGGGAATGAGTAGAAGTCCGTGGTACTGTTTATACTTTTATAATCCTTACCCATTCTGATGCCTTTATCTTGCCTTTTTAGACCCTTCAGGCTTGAATTTTCTCCAAACCAGACTTGGATTTCTAACTATTGCTTGACACTTCAAATTTAGCATGCTGCAAATTTCTCTAGGTTCTCTTCTTTTGAGGGTTCCCCATTTTAGGGAAAGGCACCACCCTTTCCTTAGTGGCCTGAACTTCATTCATCTCCTTAACCCTGAGTCTGCTGCTGAGCTTTAAATAGCTTTTGAGCCTGTCCTGTCTTCTCCATCTCCCATCTCTACTGTGCTGTTTTTTGTTTTTTGTTTTTTTTAGTACTACTGCTTTTTTTTTTTTTTCCTGGGGATTGAGCCCAGGGACATTCTATACCACTAGTCCTATTTTTTATTTTGAAACAGGGTCTCATTAAGTTGCAGAGGGCCTCACTAAGTAGCCAAGGCTGACTGTGAACCTGGATCCTCCGGTCTCAGCCTCCCAAGTACTGGGATTACAAGCATGTGCCACCACACCTGGCTACTCTGCTGTCTTTTTTTTTTGCGGTACTGGGAATTGAACTCAGGGGTGTTCTACCTACGAGCTATATCCCCAGCCCTATTTTTTATTCTTTGTTTTGAAACCGAGTCTCACTAAGTTGCAGAGTGCCTCACTAGGTAGCTGAGGCTGGCCACGAACCCAGATCCTCCAGTCTCAGCCTCCCGAATGCTGGGATTACAAGCGTGCACCACCACGTCCGGCTTACTCTGCTGTCTTTTAATTCCTCCTGTTGTAGGGGCCCCCAGCCTGGTGTATTTGGAGCCACTTTTCACAGAGCTGCCTCATGAGCTGATAGAATGTTCTATTGACTTCCACAACAGAAAGTGGAAACCCTCCAATGCCCCTGTTGCTTCTTTGTGGCTCTACCTACCCACTCCCAAATTCTGGGCTGAATGCATTGGGCTCTTGTTCCTCTCTCCCTCATGAGGCTGTGGTTGGCCTGGAGAACCCTTGTTCCTCTTGTGCTTCCCAACCTCTTTGGCCATCCCAACAGTGAGTTCAGATATCACTTCCTCCCAGGCAGAATCAAGTGTCCCCGCCTCCTCATTCTCACTGAGCCTTAATCTCTCATGGTACTTACTGCATTGGTACCATAATTAGTCTTCTCCACAAGTCTGTGAAGTTACTGTATTTCAAATGTTGACCCTGGTCCCCTTCCATACACTATTTTTTGTTTTTTTCTCTTGTACTTGTTCCTTTTCATATACTATATAATGTTCTTGATAATATTTATTATCTTTGTTCCCTTTTAAAAACTCTACCAGGACAGGGTTCTTTTTCTCTTTTATTCACTGCTATATTATTGATACCTACAACAGTGTCTGATATTTAGAAAATACACAGAAATTCTTTTTTTTTTTTTTTTTTTTGTGGTACTGAGGATTGAACTCAGGGGCATTCTACCTCCAGGCTATACCCCCAGCCCTATTTTTTATTCTTTATTTTGAAACCGGGTCTCACTAAGTTGCGGAGTGCCTCACTAGGTAGCTGAGGCTGGCCGCGAACCCGGATCCTCCGGTCTCAGCCTCCCGAATGCTGGGATTACAAGTGTGCGCCACCACGCCCGGCTTACACAGAAATTCTAATGGAAGGAATGTGTACTTATATCTGCAGTGCCTCGCTCATAACAGGCATTGGGTAACTTCTGTTGGTGAACAGTTTATTCTGTTGGACTTTCTAGGTGGTGTCTTCCAGTATCCTTGTTTGGTATTTAGAAGTACATGTAATTAAATCCTCTTTTGGATTTTTTATGCATTTTCTTCCTTTGGTAAAGTCTGATGTATTATTAGTTTCAGATGTCCTAGACTATGAGATGTGTTTATGTCCACTCTTATTACCCTTCTATAAGTCAAAATTCAATAACAAAATGACTAAGAAAATATTTCCCCATGGCTCATGATTTTAGAATACCATCTATGTGGAGTCCAATAACACATGTGCTCCAGAAGAGCAATTTTCAAACATTTTTGTTAATATAAGTTTGAAAGAACTTTGTAAGACAATGTATTTTTTTTATCGTGTTTCTACAATTTTTTCTCAGCTGGGTATGGTGGTACATGCTTGTAATCCCAGTACTTGGAAGGCTGAGACAGGAAGGCTGCAGGTTCAAAGACAGGCTCAGCAACTTAGTGAGGCTTTCAGCAACTTAGCAAGACCCTGTTTCCAAATAAAAAAATAGGTTTGGGGGTGTAGCTCAGAGGTAGAATGCTCCTGAGT
>PVLC010047061.1:0-10871 GCA_004027655.1 Graphiurus murinus
TACTGGGGATTGAGCCCAGAGGCATTCTAACTCCAGGCTACACCCCCAGCCCTATTTGGAAACAGGGTCTCCCTAGATTGCTGAGAGCTCACTGAATTACCAAGGCTGGCTTTAAATCTGTGATCCTCCTGTCTCAGCCTCCCAAATTCTGGGATGACAAGCATGTGCCACCACACCTGGCTTGTTCATCATTGTTTTTAATAGGACTTTATATATCTGATATCCAATACTAAATATTAGTGAATAATTAGTTACATGCAGAGTGTCCTTAGGACTTGTAGCTGTAGTTTGAGAAGTTTTAAAATAGTTTGAAACTTCATTCCAATGTATATACTGGTCACCCCTTTCAAAAGTTGGGATACTTCAAAGCTATTGTAATTGTTTCTCAGATACTCTATCTTTCTAGGCAGTAGATGAAATACCAGTTTTAGTTACTAAAGGAAATAGACCTATGGGTTAATCCCAAACCAAAATGAGGTGGGGGTTGGAATCAGTTGCTATAATGTTTCTAGAATCTGGTCCTATACTGTCCCAGGGGCATTCTACTTTCAAGCCATACCCCCTGCCTTTTTTATTTTTAATAGTGTATTTATAACTAGGCATGGTGGTGCAGGCTTGTAATCCCAGTATTTGGGAGGCTGAGACAGGAGGATCATAGGTTCCTAACTAGCCTCAGCTACTTAGTGAGGCTCTCTGCAACTTAGTGAGACTCTGTTTAAAAATAAATAAAAAATAGGGCTGGGGGTGTAACTCAGAGGTAGAATGCCCCTGGGTTCAACCCCCAGTACCATACACACAAAAAAGTGTATTTTTGTGGTGCTAGAGATTGAACCCAGAGACATTCTACATCCATGCTGTACCTCTACCCCTATTTTGTTTGTTTTTTGTAGTACTGGGAATTGAACCCAGGAGTATTCAACCTGTGAGCTATACCCCCAGTCCTATTATATTTATTAATTTTGAAATAGGGTTTCACTAAGTTACTGATGGCCTCATTAATTTGCTGAGGCTGGCCTCAAATTTGCAATTCTCCTGTTTCAGCCTCCCAGTTACTGGGATTACAGGTGTGCACCACCATGCCTAATAGTTCATTTATACATAACTTAGTGAGACCCTTAGCAACTGAGACCTGTTTCCTGGGGGTAGAAGGCCCCTGGGTTTAATCCCCAACATGCCCCCCACCCAACTCCCCCAGAACTGTATCACTTTCAGCAATCATTTCAAAGCATATACAGTATGCTTTCTTTCACTGCATCAAACGTTGTAACATATTTTACCTTTATCCTGATGTATCTGGGAAAGTGGTAAATAGAAGATGTGAGTCCATAAAATCTTTTTTTTTTTTTGGTGGTACTGGGGGGATGGAACCCAGGGACATTCTACCCCCAGCCTGATTTTATTCTTTTATTTTGAATTAATGAGGCCGTCAGATCTCAGTAAGTTGCTGAGGCTGGCCGTGAACCTACAATCCTCCTGTCTCAGCCTCTCAAGTACTAAGATTACTAGTGTGTACCACTATGCCAAGATCCACCTAGATTTGGTGGAGAATAGATTAGATTTATCTACTTTCCAACGCATTTTTGTTATTTCAGAAGATATCTAAATCTGATACAGATCACTTAGATTGTTAACGCAAATCTATCCTAGATTGTCTTGATATTTTTGTATTTTTTGCAGTACTGGGGATCGAACCCAGGGACACTATACCACTGAGCTATCTCCCCAGCCCTATTTATTTTTATTTTCAGACAGGGTCTTGCTAAAATGCCCAAGATGCCTTGAAGTTATTGTCTTCTTGCTTCAGCACCTCCAAGTTGCTGGGATTAAAGATGTGTAACACTGTGCCCTGCTGTCTTTATATTGTAGGTTGAGCCCAGCATAAGTAACTGATTTTGACTCCTTTTTGCGTTGTGAGAGTGCTTGTTTGATCACACCTTCCTAACATTGTTTATCATCATTAATTTTCTTTTCTAGTTTGATACAAGAAGCCCTGAACTTCTTCCCCCTTTTTTTCTGGTGCTGGAGATTGAATTTAGGGCCTCAGTCATGCTAAGCACCCACTATACCACTGAACTAACATGCTCATCTTAGGTCCAGGACATTCTATATGCTTTACTCTTTAAAGGTCCTTCCAGCCAAATGAAAAACTGGCATTTAACCATAGAAGATCACATCCTATTAAAAGCCCAGCAGAAATATTTTTAAAGTACTTTAAATGCATTCTTATGCCTTATTTTCTTCTCTATGCCAAAGTAGATGACTCAACTCATTTATTCTGTATTACTCCAGTCATGAAAAAAGTTAGTATGTGTAGTTGATGTAAATAAAAGCAATTTAAGTAGTTATAACCATCCAAATGATTAATTTTATGTTTAGGACAAAAATCAGAAGAATGGAATAGTTAATGTAAGCTTTACCTTGTAAACCAATTTTTTTTTTTTTTTTTTTGGTGGTATTGGGGATTGAACTCAGGGGCAGTCTACCTCCGAGCTATACCCCCAGCCATATTTTTTATTCTTTATTTTGAAACCGAGTCTCGATAAGTTGCAGAGTGCCTCACTAGGTAGCTGAGGCTGGCCGTGGACCCGGATCCTCTGGTCTCAGCCTCCTGAATGCTGGGATTACAAGTGTGCGCCACCAGGCCCGGCTTGTAAACCAATTTTTAAATTTATTTTCTTTAGTGCCACGGGTATTCTACCTTTGAACAATACCCCCAGGGCGTGTTTTTAAATTTTATTTTGAAACAAGTTCTCGATAAATTACTGTGTGGTAGCCTTAAACCTGTCATCCTTCTTTCTCAGCCTCCCAAGTACTGTGTGTGTTCTTTACCTCTGCTTTATTGCAGTTCCCCAACCTTTCCTAAAAAAATGAGACTATAATTATGTTATTTGTAACAACAACAAGAAGAAGAAGAAATGGTGATTAGCAGTTTTAAACTGTAAATAGTCCAATAATAGTGAAGCATGGTAAGAATAGATTTGTAACTAAATGATTCTTAATTTTGGGTTTCTCTTACACATTTTGGTTTTTACATATCTATTTCAAGTATCATTGGGACAGCTTGCGTATATAATAAAACTCTTAGCAGGTTGCAGCAGAAGCTTAACTAACCCTGAGCATAAGTGTGCTTGTTTGCTGAGATATTAGACTTGGTGCCAGGTTAAACTGTGTGGGCATTAAGGAATGATGGATTACTTTAATGATGGGAAACTCAGCTGATGTTTGGCTTTGTAATTACATGTTCTCTACCAATATTGCGATAAGATGACTTGTTTCAATATCCCATCCACTTCTAAGTCTTTATAATAATTTAATAATTATGAATAATGGTACAAAGATCATTCCAGGTTGATACTTGGAAAATGCTCACAAATGATGATGGAAAATGTCACAGCTTTCCATGTATTTTAACATATAAGTGGTGACATTTGTTGCAGTGTTTGTGAACTATTCTAAATAGGAAGGGAAGCATTAAAAACATGGGTTGGGTATGGTGGCACGCACCTGTAATCCCAGTATTTATGAACCTAACAGGAGAATATCAGGTTTGAGGCCAGCCTCAGCAATTTAGTGAGACCCTCAGCAACTTAAGACTAAATGTAAATTAAAATTAAAAGTAAAATAGGGCTGGAGGTAAAACTTGAAGGTAGAATGCCCCTGGGTTCAATCCCTAGCACGGAAACAATACCACCACCACCCCCCCCCAAAAAAATGGGACTAGTATGTGAGGTTTTGTACTGTTCACTAAGAAATTCAACTTTGTTAACATGAAATTTGAGGGTTGACACTGGGTTCTATAGTGGAATTTACTATTTCATAAATAATCTAAAAACAAACTCTAATGTGTTTGCATTTTCCACTATTTTTCTGAGGTATATTACTGATTAGGAAGACAAGAAACCATGTAGTAACAAGTTTTTCTTTGTCATAATTAACCTGATTTGGTCAATTTGTAGCATTATTCTGAAAACACTCTGTAGAAAGAATTTTTTTGTTTTTTTAATTGTGACTCTGGGGATTCAACCCAGGGCCTGACTCATGCATGCCAGGCAAGTACTCTATCACTGAGCCACATCCCTACCCTATAAGAATAATTTTAATCACAGAAAAGTAACAGAATTAAAATTTTATCTCCTGGCTCATTCTGGGAAAGGGGTGTGTGTGTGTGTGTGTGTGTGTGTGTGTGTGTGTGTGTGTTTGTGGTGTGTTAAGTTTATTTACCTATTTTTGTGGTGCTGGGGATTGAACACAGGGTTCCTTGCATACTAGGCCAGTGCTCTACCACTGGGCCACATCCTCAGCCCTTTTTAAAAATTTTTGAAACAGGATCTTGCAAAGTTGCCCAGGTTGGCCTTGCATTTGTGATCTTCCTGGCTCAGCTAGAGTAGCTAGGATTATAGGTGTGGGCCACCATTCCTAGATGAGTTTATTTTTATTTAATAACCTATTTATTTTGGTACTAGGGATTGAACGTAGGGGCCTTCTGCCTCTGAGCTACACCCTAGCCCATCTTATTTTTAATTTTGAAACAGGATCTTGCTGGGTTGATGAGGGTCTTGCTAAATTGTTGAGCCTGGCCTCAAATCTGTGATCCTCTTGTTTCATCCTCCCAAATACTGGGATTACAATCCCAGCTCTGATTTTTTTTTTTTTTTTGAAATAAAGTAATACTGTCCCATGGTAAACCATTAAAATGGCTCAGAAGTTTTTTTTTTTTTTACGGTACTGGGGATTGAACTCAGGGGCATTCTACCTCCGAGCTATACCCCCAGCCCTATTTTTTATTCTTTATTTTGAAACCGAGTCTCACTAAGTTGCGGAGTGCCTCACTAGGTAGCTGAGGCTGGCTGCGAACCGGGATCCTCTGGTCTCAGCCTCTCGAATGCTGGGATTACAAGCGTGCTCAGAAGTTTTTAAGGTAGAAAAATAAGTTCTTTTGCCACACTAAAGGAAAACCCACTATTGTTTCTTGAGTATACTCCTTTATCATTTTACACATCTGTCATTTTCCTTTTTCCCCTTTTTTTGTGGTGCTGGAATTGAACCCAGGGGTGCTCTACCTCTGAGCCACACCCCTTTTTATTATTTTTGTTTTGAAACAGGGTTTCCTTAGGTTGCTCAGTTTCTTTCCATTGCTGAGGTTGTCTTCAAGCCTTTGATCTCCTGTTTCAGCCTTCCAAGTACTGTTGTGTATTCTTTTGATTGGCTACAGAGAATTCAGTTGTATGGTAATTATATAAGTTATTTAATTGGTTTCTTCTGGAAAAGCATATAGATTTCTTTTATGATTTTGTTAATATAATTTCTTGGTAGATGTCTTATAATTATCTGAGGATATACATAGAGTAGATTCTTAGAAGTGGTATTAGTGGATAACTTTGAAACTTCAAGTCTTGTGATACAGATATACACCCCAATAAGTTGACTAAATCTTTGGTGGGCTAGCTTATTATTATCATCTTTTTCATGATATTGGAATTCAGAAGCAATACTTAGATTAGTATTTTAATAAACTAATGTAGAGGAATAGCTCCAATTAAGGTTTTACCTTGGGAAGAAGATTATAATATGCCTACATGTCCAATATATAAATATTTAGAAAAAGAGATAGCACTAGACCATCATCCTATTTTAAATCTAATATAATAACTAATATTATAATACTATCTACACACTGACCTATATGCTAAGCTTTTTTTTTTTTTTGCGGTACTGGGGATTGAACTCAGGGGCATTCTACCTCCGAGCTACACCCCCAGCCCTATTTTTTTATTCTTTATTTTGAAACCGAGTCTCACTAAGTTGCGGAGTGCCTCACTAGGTAGCTGAGACTGGCCGCGAACCCGGATCCTCTGGTCTCAGCCTCCCGAATGCTGGGATTACAAGCGTGCGCCACCACTCCTGGCTTAGCATTTTATTTATATTCTTTTAATTTTCAGAGCAATCCAATAAGTTTGATACTGATATTGTCATTTTTATAGAGAGGTTAAATCACCTACAAAAGATCTTAGAATTTAGCATACAAAGACTGTAATCTTAAATGTATATGTAGAACTCTTATTTTCTATTTTGTTCTTTGTTTATTCCCCAATAAAACAATATTTTCAATAATTAGGAACCCAAGGAAAGGTAATATAAACAAAACATGCTCCTTTGTTAAAAAATAAAACATTATTCTTGAAATAATGTTCCTATTTTCTACCACCTCTAGCTTTTTGAATTTGTATATAGGTATTGTATAACATCTTACAAATAAGTATTACAAATGGAAGAAAGTTTAATTTGGAATAGCATTATGCTTCATGCACTCTTCAAATCTCACATATCCTGAAATTACTTACCTAATATCTCTAGCTACATCTAGTTTATTTATAAAGCAAAAGTGCTTCCAGGCGACACTCTCACTCAAGTCTCATTTGCTTCTAATTCAGACAGTGTGTTGAGGTGCTGGAGTTTCCTAGCCTAGAAGCTGCAATTTAGAAGAAAAGATAAGTAGTCCATTATAGGCAGGAATGCTGACAGTTCCAAGAAGTGAGAGCTCTTCATGAAAGGGTGTTATATTAAAAGTGGTAAAGGAGCCGGGCGTAGTGGCGCACGCTTGTAATCCCAGCATTTGGGAGGCTGAGACCGGAGGATCCGGGTTCGAGGCCAGCCTCAGCTACCTAGTGAGGCACTCCGCAACTTAGTGAGACTCAGTTTCAAAATAAAGAATAAAAAATAGGGCTGGGGGTGTAGCTCGGAGGTAGACTGCCCCTGAGTTCAATCCCCAGTACCGCAAAAAAAAAAAAAAAACAGTGGTAAAGGAAAAGCAAACCTATAAAAACAAAATTTTAAGAGTTGTATAGAAATTCTTGTGTTTATTCATTATACCTCCAAGAATATTCAGGTCATTAGCATGGTAAACCACAGCATGGTAATTAATTATAACAGTAACCCTGAGTATAATAATATAATAATAATAATAATTATTATTATTATCATTGTTATTATTTGGTACTAGGAATTGAGTCCCAGGGCTACCTTTGAGAGATACATCTTCAGCCCTTTTTATTTTTAATTTTGAAACAGGTTTTCACTAAGTTGCTGAGGGTCTTGCTAAACCTGCAGTCTTTCTGTCTCAGCCTCCCAAATACTGGGGTTACAGGTGTGTGCCACAAATCTGCCTCTGAGTATTATTTTTTTAATTGAATAAGTCAGGGATTTCCATTCACAAAAGAAATGGCTAAATAGGTGAGGGATTATCATACCCCAAATATTAGATATAATGTTTTCTTCTAACTTCTTCTGCAAAGAGGTTTTGTTATGTTGAAGTTCATAGTTTGACCTTCTAATGCTGTAGATTCTTGAAAAGAAAAAAAGATTATTGACAACTCAGAATTGTACCTATGTGATTGTGCAGAAGGAAACCCCCGCATCTCTGCTTGCAGAGCTTGTTTCTTCCTCAGACTGTTGTGATTGCTCTGCATAGTCTATAAATAATTTACACCCTGATGGTACTACATGTCTACATTAATGGCACCTCTGGCTCCACATGATATTAAGAACTTTAATAATTTATAATTTATTGCAGCTGCATCCCTATAGATTTGCATGAGTGGGAGATACGTTTACAACACTAAACTAAAGGCCTTTTCTGAGACTTTTACTCTTTAGTCATCATATCCTAAACACTCAGATGCGGTGTTAGAAAATAAAGGAAAGATTATTGACTATTCATTATTATTATTATTTTTTGTACTGGGGATTAAACCCAGGGGCATTCTACCTCCAAGCTACACCCCTAGGCCTTTTAATTTTGAAACAGAACCTTGCTTAGTTGCTGAGACTGGCCTCAAACCTGCAATCCTCCTGTCTTAGCCTCCCAAGTATTGAAATTACAGGTGTGTACACCATGCCTGACTTGATTATTAGTTCTTAAATATATTTTGAGATACGTGTGTGTGTGTGTGTGTGTGTGTGTGTGTGTGTGTATGGTACTAGGGGGAGTTATGCCTCTGAGCTATACCCCCACCCGTTTTATATTTTGTTTTGAAACAAGTTCTCACTAGGTTGCTGAGAGTCTTGCTAAATTTTTAGGCTAGTCTCAAACCCAGTCATATCTGTACAATGCTTATAGGATTGCACATGTCATATTAAATTCCAGAGTAAACTGGGTATGGTGGAGCACACCTGTGGTACTTAGGTGGCTGAGACAGGAGGGTCACAGGTTCTCAGCCAGCCTCAGCAACTTAGGCCCTATACAAAAGGCTATTAACAGTTGACAGTGTTTGTAGCGCTTAGCACAGTGTACAGCACATGGTTCAATAAATGTTTATTGTATGAAGACCTGATGATCAAGATCAAGGCTTATAATTCTCATTAGATACCTGCAATATTGATGACTTAAACACTTATCCTGGTATACATTAGTTGCCTTCTATAATGCTACTATGTTGGGAGTGTATTTCACTTTACAGTGTGTGTGTGTGTGTGTAGTGTATTTTGTGTGTAGTGTATTATGTGTATTGGTGGTGATGTTGCTGCTGGGGATGGAACCCCAGGGCCTTACAAATGCTAGGCAAACACACCCCTGGGAATATCACAGTGCAATAACTGATACTAATAATATCTTTGAAAATTGAATTACCTTACTCATTACATTCTCAAATAATACCCCAAATACTCTATTACAGCTGAGTACTAATTTTTTGTGTGTGTGTGTGTGTGGTACTGGGGATTGAACTCAGGGGCATTCTACCTCCGAGCTACACCCCCAGCCCTATTTTTTATTCTTTATTTTGAAACCGAGTCTCACTAAGTTGCGGAGTGCCTCACTAGGTAACTGAGGCTGGCCGCGAACCCGGATCCTCCAGTCTCAGCCTCCCGAATGCTGGGATTACAAGCATGCGCCACCACGCCCGGCTTGAGGACTAATGTTTTTAAATCTCATTCAATGAAGATTTGTTTCAGAAAGTTCTGTAGAGTTTTGACCAATTAGACTGGTTTAAAGCATATATCCTTAAGACTATATTATCCTGTAGAGAGGCTGGAAAGTATATTATAGGTATCCTTTGGGTTCTCTTATAAGACCAATTATTTCTTCAAAGATAAAGATATAATCGGGTTTTCCCTAAATAGAGATAATAGGACAGTTATCACTAGTACTGACAACAAAGTTGTTTAATTTACTGCTTTATATTTTTTGTATAATGGTTTTCTTTAAAAATGACTATCTGGTGAATATAGGTTATGTCAGTGATGAGTGGCTTCCATGGGTGAACTTTTGGGGAGGAGTACAGTCAAGAGCGATATTGCCAGGGCGGTGAAGGATTTGGGAAGGCATTTTTAGCACTGCTATGATTCAAATGGAAGCCCTCAGTCTGCAAGGAGAAAAGATGCTAAATTTTAGCAGTTATGGGTTGTAGGTCATCCCATGCTAGTTTGCTACCCAGATGATGTTATTCATTTGCTGTATCAATGAGCTTGGGGCAGAATAGGGACTATTTTACATCAAGCAGAACAATTGAATTTCTCCTAGAGTTGAGATGTCACAAAACAGTAACAACAAAACTTTTCACTTATGTGAAATTCTGTTTGTTTAGTAGCAAGTGTTGGTTAGATAAAAGAATCCAAATAGAAGATTTGTATTTTTGGTGCTAGGGGTTGAAAGACCTTAGACATGCTAAGCTCAGTGCTTTACCACTGAGCTACACCCCCATCCTCGAATATGAGATTTTTACATGACCCAAATTCATAGATTTCTTTTTTTTTTTTTTTTTTAATCTTTTATGTTTCCCAGCATACCCCTTTGTTCACAAGAATCTTTGAACTGCTACTTTGTGACAGACATCTTAGAATAAAGGCTGTTGTGGAAAGGCATGGTTTAACATAGTCTTAGTTGTGTCATGGTATAAATTAGACTTTTAAATAAAAGTGGCTAGGTTTTACAGATGGGCAGACATGAATCTGGCTGAGAACAAATTGTTCTATTGTGACAGAGACATCATTCAAACCTTCATGCATCTGTCAACTGCCTGTGGTGGCACAGTGAGATAAATTCATCTGTAATGTTTCTCTAGTGTGTCCCTATTGCTAGCCATATTGTAGCTATCTCTTGGGCAGAGGTTTGTGTATCCTAATTCCACCTAGCTTTGTAAAGATGACAGGAAGTATCAAGGTGAATTTTTAAAGCCTATTTAAATATTTAAACACATGACTAGCTTCAGTTAGCTTTCTACTATATCTAATAAACTATTTACTAGAAGATGGAATTTTAAATTTATGGCTTCCCTGTTAATATGTTGACAAGTTATATCTGTGCCTGTTTCTGTATCAGGAAAGTGAGAATTGTAAAAATATTTGCCTTGCAAAGTAACTATTGTGTGAATTTAGCCAATTTATTTACAAACACACATATACACACATAAAGTGTACATTACTAACATAATTCGGGGTGAGATTAATTTGCCTGTCCTGAAACTAGGTAGATCTTTTTTTTTTTTTTCGGTACTGGGGATTGAACTCAGGGGCATTCTACCTCCGAGCTACACCCCCAGCCCTATTTTTTATTCTTTATTTTGAAACCGAGTCTCGCTAAGTTGTGGAGTGCCTCACTAGGTAGCTGAGGCTGGCCTCGAACCCGGATCCTCCGGTTTCAGCCTCCCAAATGCTGGGATTACAAGCGTGCGCCACCACTCCCGGTTAGGTAGATCTTTTTTAGGAAAACTGCCTCTGTATAAAGGATGTGATCAGAGCCGGGCGTGGTGGCGCACGCTTGTAATCCCAGCATTCGGGAGGCTGAGACCGGAGGATCCGGGTTCGCGGCCAGCCTCAGCTACCTAAGTGAGGCACTCCGCAACTTAGTGAGACCCGGTTTCAAAATAAAGAATAAA
>PVLC010047062.1:0-11218 GCA_004027655.1 Graphiurus murinus
TCTTAATTTTTAATTTTGAGACAGGGTCTCTCTAAGTTGCCCAGGCTAGGTTGCTTCAAACTTGCCTCAGCCTCTCCAACAGCTTGGATTGCAGGTGGGCACCACCAAGTCCAGCCCCTACTGAAATTTTCTTTTTTTTTTTTTTTTTTTTTTTTTGCGACACTAGGGATGGAACCTAGGGGCATTCTACACTCCCAGTCCTATTTTTTTATTTTGAAACAGGGTCTCACTACATTGTGGAGGGCCTCACCAAGTAGCTGAGGCTGACAGCGAACCTTCGATCCTCCTCTCTCAGCCTCCCAAGTGTGCACCACCATGAAGTTTTAAACTTCTGCATGAGATACCTCGAGGGGCGTTCTGCATCTAACTCAGTGCTCGGTACCCAGAAAGGGTTCCGTAATAGGCAGCTGGTGGATGATTTGGGGTTACGTTGTCTTCTGCCCTGAGGGCTGGCTCAGACCCTCTGAGAACCACAGAGGTGGTCAGCGTGCCGAGGCTAGCCCTCGAGCCCAGCCTGAGGCCCGGTATGCCTGGTAACATCTGGCCGGGGGCCCCTCTCCTCCACTTTTGGCAGGCGCGGCTTTGAGAGAGGCAGGCGAGCAGGACATCTGATTGACAATAAGTCCTCAGAGCTCCTCGAGAAGGGCTAAGTACAGTAATTTGTTGTAATGACTCAAATTTAAAACAATAACCCAGAGGCATAATAGCCCGGGCCAAGAATACCTACTGTATGTGATGGACCACTAATGGGAAACGAACTGTTTGATTTGGTGGCAGGGAATTTTCAAATGGCTTCCACTCTGGCTGTGTACAGCGCAGGGTGGAGAGCTAAGTTTTCTATTAGGGTTAATTTGGACCACTTCCTCTCTGCCTGCCGAGAGCCATTCTCCTGATGGAGGCCCCTTTACTGCCGCGCTCTCCCTGCATCTCGAGGCAAATTTCTGAGGCTTCCCTCGCTCACGTGCTCCTTCTGTCTCCTTTCTCCGTTGTCCTCCTCCCTCTCCTCCTCCCTCTCAGCGAAGCTGCTACTTCAGGACCACTTTCCTCAGTGAGAGATGGAGAGGAAATCCCTCCTAGCAGCAGGCCCTGTGCCTGGCCAGCTTCGAGGCGGGCACAAACAATGTGGAGATCTGCCCGAACCTGGGGGGCCTCCCAGCCACCCCCGGAGGCTTTTGCTTTAAGCAATGGGAGCAGGCCCAGGGAGGTAGGGAGGGTCCCCTTGCACAGCAGGAGCCTGGGACACCTTCTCTCCAGAGCCCCTCCCACCTCTAGCATATTCTCTAGGACCCAGGACAGCTCATTTCCTGCGCCAGCTCTCACAAAGCCAGCAGTTAGAGGGCCCATGTTTCAGGGAGATTTATTGATGTATTTATGTAAAGATTTTTTTTGTATTGGTGCATTATAATTAGACATAATTGTGGGACTTGTTACATATTTTTTCCGTGCACATAACATGATTGGGTCAGGTTCAGTCCCCAGCACTCCCTCTTTCCCTTCTCTCTTCTCTCCCTCTGGTCCCCTTCCTCTGCGATGCTGGTCTCTCTTCTATTATCAAGAGCCCCCCCCCTTTCTTTCCTTTTTCTCTCTAGCTTCTACATATAAGAGACAACACAGGACCTTTGACTTTCTAAGTCTGTGGCTCATTTCACTTAACAGGATGCCCTCAAGTTGCACCCATATTTTTTTTCAGGTGGATTTTATTATATTATTGTTGGTATTTTGTGGTACTGGGGGTCAAACCCAGAGGCATTCTACCTCCAAGCTACACCCCCAGCCTTTATTTTTTTTATTTTGAAACAGGTGCTCTCTAGATCGCTGAGGCTGTCTCAAAACTGCAATCCTCCTGTCTCAGCCTCCCAAGTACTGGGATTGCAGGTGTGTCCCAGCACACCTAGCTTTTCAAGGGAATCTTGGAATCCTAAAAGTCACTGAGCCCAGCTTCTCACCTGGGGAAATGCTCCTCCTTCTCCTCCTCCTCCTCTTCCTCCTACTTCTCCTCCTCCTCCTCTTCCTCCTAGTTCTCCTCCTCCTCCTCTTTCCTTCTTATTCTCAGGCCTCCTTCCTGGCACTGTCTCTGTCTCTCAAGTATCCACTACAGGCTCATTCATACTTCAGCTCAGAGCTGCACTCCAGAGACCAGCATCTGCCCGTGTTCCTCATCACGACAGCCATCCTGGCAGGCCCTTCCTTCTGCAAATGTACCCTGATGAATTTAAGTTCAATCAAATAGTTAACTTAATGGCTAGCCTCTTCAGGGTCTACCCGAGGAATTAATCTCTAAGGGTGGAACTCCACATTTTCATTCTGACAGGCCAAAAGGAACACACACACACACACACACACACACACACACACACACACACCCCATAAACACACGCAGAGAGACACAGAGTCTCACACACAGATGCAGACAAGATTATTTTTCTTTTTTTTTTTCCTGAGAGGCTTGCTCAGCTCTGCACTAGGAAGGCTGGCCTGGCTCCTGATTCCTCACCAGGACGTAACTCCTTTGGGGAGAGTCAATTATTCAGTTCAGCAAATGGTACCTATAGTGGGTTGAATTGGGGTTTTTCAAAAAACAACCACATTCAAGTGTTAATCTGGGTGCCTGTGCATTGACTTTACTGGCAATCGAGTCTCTGCAGAGACTTACTGTAGTCAAGCTAAGATGAGGTGGTCTGGGGTCGGGGTGGCCCCTAGTCCAGTGACTGGTGTCCTTATAAGAAGAGGCGAGAACACAGAGACACACACAGGGAAGAGCGCTGTGTGGCAACGAATGCCCAGGGACCAGAAGCAGGAGGAGGCCAGGAGGGATTCTCCCTGCAGCCTCTAGAGGGAGCAAGTGCCTCTGCATCTTGATCCCAGGCTCTGGTCTCCAGAGCTGTGGGAAAATAAATTCGTGTTGTTTTAAGTCACCAGGTTTGTGGTAATTTGTTATGGCAGCTGCAGGAAACAAGTGTGGTCCACCAAGGCCTGGCCCTTTTCCAGGTGCTGCAGACCCAGCAGCCCTGGCCTTGGGGAGCATTCCAGTTCTCGACAGGGGGCTCAGACTGCTTGGCCCCGAGTGGGGAGGGCCCCTCACCCTCTCTGGCATCGGCTCCACCCTTCCCCTCCCCCAGTGGGAGCTGGATGAGCTAGCTCTTCTGTTCTCTTATGGAGTACAGGGAGTTCTTGACTCTGGTATTAAATAGATTGAGTTTTTTTTTTTTTTTTTTTTCTTTCTTTCTTTTTTTTTTCTTTTTGGTACTGGAGATTGAACCCAGGCACATTCTACCTCTGTGCTATACTCCCACTGCTCCCCCCCCATCTTTTCTTTTTTTGTTTATTTATGGTGAAATAGGTTCTCACTAAGTTGTCAAGAGTCTTGCTAAATTCCTGAGGCTGTTCTCAAACTTGTGATCCTCCTGTCTCAGCCTCCCAAATACTGGGATTAGAGGCATGTGCCCCTACATCCAGCTTAGATCTAATTTTGAGTCCTGACTTCATCACGTAGCAGGCAAAGTTTCTATGTGTGGATGGTCTCAGACTTACAATGAGCCGACTTAGGGTTTTTCAAATTTATGATGATGCAGATGTGATATCTTTTCAGGAGAAAGCACACTTGGAATTTTGAATTTGGATCTTTCCTGGGCTAGTGATGCATGGTGTGAGCCATTCTTGTGATGCTGGGCAGCGTCAGTGAGCTGAGGTTCCTGGTCGATGATGATTACCAGAAAAACAACCAGTAGTCTACAGTGCGCTGTGCTGCCAAACTGTGGTGCTGAGCAGGTTAGGTGGATTCAATGCATTTTCTTTTTACAATATTTTCAACTTGCAATGGGATTATAAGAAGATAACTCCTTCATAAGTCAAGGGATGTGTGTCTTTGGGTGCTATGAGGAATTTAAGAGACAAATCCCAGATCCCAGGACAGACAGATGGACTTGGGTCCTATAATCTCTGTGTGTGTGTGTGTGTGTGTGTGTGTGTGTGTGTGTGTGTGTACACGGGCCTAGGGGCATTCTACTTTCAAGTGACACCCCCAGCCCTATTGTATTTTTTCTTTTGAAACAAGGTCTAACTAAGTTATAGAAAGCCTCACTAACTCGCCAAGTTGCTGAGGCTGGCCTTGAACTTGGGATCCTCCTGTCTCAGCTTCCCAAGTACTGGAATTATAGGTGTGTGCCATCATGCCTGGCCCTGTAATCTTTACTTTTACCCACCACTTGTAAATGGTGAGATCTTGGGCGAGGTTCTTAACATCTCTGGGATTCAGCTTCCTCATCTATAAAATGAGAATGACAATAACATCAATCTCATAGGGCAGCTGTGGGCATTGACTGAACTAAGAAATGACCTAGAAGATGCTTACATGAGTTTATGCTAAGTAGCAGGAGCTCCATAAAGAGTAGCTATTGTTACTTTTTCACTGGTAAGGAACCGAGTCCCAGAGAGGTGACAAAGACGGAGCTGGTCCTAACGCTATCCTTAGATTAGCAGGTTCTCTGAGTAGCACTGGATAGTTCATTTGAAAAGTTTTTAGTAAGAGGCTGCACTGGTAGTTGTTAAAAGTTCCAGACCTGGAATCAGACAGACCTAAATGCAGTCTCAGGCCTTGTTAATTACTAGCTGTGTGACTTGGGTTTGTTACTTAATCTCTGCGTGTCTTACTTTTCTCACCTACACAATAGAGATTTCGACTTCGTTGGCTTGTCCTGTGGATGAGAGTAGAATGTAAGTACTTAACCACAGGTGGAAAGCATTCATAAATATTTGTGGATATTGTTTGTACTTGTTAGGATTAGGTTTAGCTGTATCAAATTAAATAACAGTGGCTTAAAACCCCTTTGTACACTCATTTCCTCTGTGAAAGGAGTTTGGAGACAGGCAGTGCCACAAAGTCACCAGGTGCCTGGTTCTCCCTGCATTTCTGCTCTGATGTCCTCAGTATGTGGCTTCTGTCCTCCAGGTCCTGTCATGACCCGATGTGACTCCTGGACTTTTAGCTTTCAAGTCCATATTCTGAACAGCACAAGACAGGAAGTGTGTGGGGAGAGAGAGATGGGGAGATAACAGAAAGGACCACCTCCCAACTGAGCTCCTTCGTTTTCAGCTGTATTGAGATATAATTAACATGAATTGGTGCCCTATAAGGAGCCAGCTCAAAAGACCACATTTTGCTTAGATCTCATTGGCCAATACTTAATTACATGGTCACACCTAGCTGCAAGGGAAGCTGGTAAATATATTCTTACAGCTTTCCTCAGTAAGATACAGGCTCTGTTACTAAATATAAAAAAAATTTGGGGGGGAAGACAAATAGCAGTCTCTACCAGATTGTTGCTATTTTTTTTTTTTTTTTGTATTAATACATGCCAGGAACCTTTAGAGCTTTTTAATTGTTAATGCACGGTACATAGCAAATGACATGGGGATACTTAGGGAGGGGAGATTAGCTGGGTCTGAAGGCATCAGAGAAGGCATCACTGGAGAAATGATGTTTGTAGTGAGGTGTGATGTTTGAGTGGCTTGTCAGGATGCCAGAGAGGGAAGGGAATTCCTGGCAGAAGGCTCACTGTGCATTAAGTCTAGATGTTTCATTAGCCTGTCCCTTGACTGCTGGAAATTTGGCTTGTTGGAAATTGTGTTACCGAGGAGGGGACAGGCAGCAAGCACCTGTCCTGGAACTTCTCTTATGCACACGATCTCCAGGGCAGATGGCGAGGGGTACGGAGTCCTACTACCCATGAAGGTTTCCTGATTCTCCATCTCGTTTCCATCAGACAGCCATCTCTTTGTTAAATTAAAACCAGCTGGTTATTGAAAGAAACATATTTACTGAGAATTAACCACCATGTGCAAAATGGGTATTTACTACCTACTTGCCAAACATCAGTGAATTTGTGTTTAATAATCATTTTTTTCAATTAACTCACAAAAATGCATCCCATTAATTCTAAATTAAATGTGTATTTGCAAGACTCTAATTCACAACATCATCAAATACTCTTTCCCCAGCCTATTTCTGATGGATCCATGATGGTGAAAGAATCTCAGTTGATGTCCTTAGAGATATGTATATTTTTTGTATCAATAAGCAATTGCAATACAGGCTAGAGGACAGAAGCACCTTTCTCATTCACCTCTTCTTTACTTTATTTCTTTCACTTCTACACCCTTTATGTACCACTGGACACATGAAATATTTGGATGATCAAATCTGAGGGTTTAATCTTGACCTCCATCTTTAACCTCTCAGTGGTTAGGCCACTGAGAATCCTACTAAGTGGATCTCCTGTCTCTGTGGTATGGAAAAAGAGCATCTTCCTGGGAGTCAAAGGACCTTGGTTTTAAATTCTGGATTTTGTTATTTGACATTGAGCAAATAATTTTTTTCCTCCTCTGAGCATTTGTATAATAAAGTTAAGCAGGTTTCTTCAGTGCAACAATGAGTGATATCTCACTTCTTAGAGATATCGCTATTGTTCTATGCACAGAGAATCTTCATCTGGGGATGGGGATAGTTTTTCTTTTTTGTATTTTGTATTGTTCATTTATTTTTTGCTACTGGGGATTGAATCCAAGGGCCTTCTACCTCTGAGCTACACCTCTAGCCCTATTTGTTTTTAAATTTTGAAACAGGGTCTCCCTGAGTTGCTGGGAACCTCGCTAAGTTGCTGAGGCTGACTTGAACCTGTGAGCCTCCTGTCTCAGACTCCTAAGTACTGGGATTACAGGCATATGCCACCACACTGGGTATTGGGATAGTTTTTCTAAAACTTCTTTGACAATAGAACTCTCTTTTCACGGAGCACGTGGGTGGGTTGGTGATATTTGGAAGACATTTGGGCAAGATGATTTCAAGTGTCATCTGGCTCTGACATTTTAGGATAGAAACCTGGACCAAGCTCCTAAAGGATGACTTAGCAATATGGTCTTCTGTCTACCAGACACCCCAACTTCTGCCCACTCCCTCTGGCCAGAGTAGAAGAGAGGTACAGACTCTGCCTGGCATCCTTGACAGCCCTACCCTTTGTAGATCAGCCAGCCACGGGTAGGCATGCGGTGGTCTCTGCAGCCCAGGCGACTCCCTGCTGCAGCCAGCTGCATTTCGCATTCCGCCCCTCACCTTCCCCAGCACAGCAATTACATGCTCAGCAGCTACCTTGGAAATGTTTAAGTGGTAACAAATGCCCCGAGGGTTCATTATCATCCAGCAGTGCAGGCAGCCCTTGCATAGGGCATGAGGCACCTTACAGAAGGCACCGATTCTTCTCATGTGCAGAACCTGGTGGCTGCACAGAAGCCAGAGTCATGGTGAGGGGGTGGGCACGCCCACTCCCCCTGGTGTGTTGCTGTTGCCACTGCACAAAACTGGCTACTGCACCCCTCCATACACCTCAGCAGCAGAGCAAAGCCCACACTGCTGCAGCTGGGAATTGAGCAGTCCCCACCTAGCTAAAGAGAAGACTTGATGACCCCATCCATGGTCACACAGGGAAAGGCTCCTAGACACCCAGAAAGATGTCTAGAGGAGGCGCTCAGCATGGCTGGCTGGTGGGTGGCTGCCTCCTTCCTTGTCCAGGATCCTTTAGGTCACTAAAATAGCAGCTCTAATGTCTCTGGTCCTTTTTGCCTTCTTAAAAACTATTGAACTTCCAAAGACTTTGGTATATGCTGAATATATCCTCCAGTATTTATTATAGTAGAAATTAATACAGAAAATGAAACAACAGTCATTAATTAATCTTAAAATAACAACAATAAATTGCTTGCAAGTTTACATGAATCCAACAGCTCTTTTCTCCCCAAAACAAACAACAAATGTAGCTCTAAGAATAGCTTTGTTTTACATTTTTGCAAATCTCAGTAATGTCTGGCTTAATGGAAGGCTGCTAGATTCTGTTATGCGCTTCCAAAGGTGATCTGTCATGATATGTCGTTTTGGTTGAAATATATGAAGGAACTTCAGCCTCATGCAGAAATGTATTTGGGGAAAGGAGGCCTCTCAGGCCCCTCTGAAGGGTCTCACAGGATCCCAGGGGTCCTCAGGCCACTTTAAGAAGCCCTGACCTGGTATACACTACTCAGATCTCATGTGCTTCTTTTGACCAGTGTTAAAGCTCCAGCCTTCTGGATTGTCTCCTGAGCTGTATTTTCCTTCCTTTATAAGCAGCCCCCACAAAGAAGTCAGAGTGGGATTGTTAGAGATAGCTTTCATTGTATCATTCTCTTGCTCCCAACCTCCCAATCGATTTATAACCCTTAGAATAAGATCTCTGTGATGGCCCTCGTCTATAATCCCAGCGGTTCAGTAGGCAAGACAGGAGGGTCCCAAGTTCAAGGACATCCTGAGGAATTCAGCAAAACTTTGTCTCAAAATTCAAAAAGAAATAGAAAGGGCTGAAGATGTAGCTCAGTGGTAGTGTGCGACTGGGTCCAATCCTTAGTACTACATAAATAAACTGAGCATGGTAGCCCATGCCTGCAATTCCAGTACTTGGGAGGCTGAGACAGGAGGGTTGCAGGTTTGTGACCAGCTTTAGCAACTTAGTGAGGCCCTCAGCAACTTAGACCCTGCTTAAAAAAAAAAATAGGGCTGGGGGTATAGCTCATAGGTAGAATGCCCCTGGGTTATGCTGGGCGTGGTGGCTCACGCTTGTAATCCTAGTACTTGGGAGGCTGAGACAGGAGGATTACAGGTTTCCTGCCAGCCTCAGCTACTTAGTGAGGCCCTCCATGACTTAGTGAAACCCTGTTTCAAAGTAAAGAATAAAAAATAGGGCTGTGAGTGTAACTCAAAGGTAGAATGCCCACGGGTTCAATGCCTAATTCTGCATTAAAAAAAAAAGGCCCTGGGTTCAATTCCCATTACCCTCCCCCCAAACAAACAAACAAACAAACAAAATACAAGTTTATGGGGCCCTGTGTCCTGGTCTTGCCTGAATCTCCTGCTTGGTTCTTAGTTCTCTCTCCCGTGCTGGTCTTGCTTTAGCCTTCTGTCCCTGTGCACATACAAGGCTCAGTCCTGAGTGAAGGCTCTTGTCCTGTCTCTTTCCTGGCCGTGGTATGCCCTTTCCTTGGACATCAGCATGGCTGCCTTAGTCTTCTTACTTGGGTGTCAGTTGAATGCCACCCGCCTGTATTTGAACATACCACTCTCCTCTGTTTTCTTCACAGGCTTTATCGCCATCTACGATTGTCTCCACTCTTTTGTCTACTTCTTCGTACTCTCTCTCCGCCTGAGGGTGCATGTTCTACTGGAACAAGGAACTTTATCGTATGCCCTATTTTCAGTGCTCTCAGAGCATTGGGGGCAACGTCTGACACACGGTAGGAGTGAAGTAAGTGTTTTTGGATGCATGAATGAAAGAAGAGCTGTACGAAAGAATATTTAAACTGGGAATCAGGCCCAGCTTTGGATTCCAGCCGTGTCACTTGCTAACTCTGCCATGTTCCCCAGGTTCCTTGTGTTTTCTCATATGTAAAACACTGGTAACGATACACGGTGTACAGTATTGTTGGGGGATTAGATGAGATAATGAATGTAAAGTGCTTAAAACACATAAAAACCATTCTATAACTGTCTCTTCTTTCCTCTCCTTAACCTAGCTTTTCAATAACACCTCTACCTCCCGTTATGATCTTATTCCTCCCTCTTTTTTTCATGGGGGTCTCACACTTTTAGAGCCCCCTGCTAGTGGCGTGACTAAAGGGGAAGCAGGGCTGGCAGCTGGAACAGTGCCCTCTCCATGTCGACTTTTGGCCACAGCAACCTGCAGACCCGTGCTGGAAGCACCAAGTCAAGATTAACTCGGATGTTTGTCGAAGCACCGGTTCCTGGCCTTGCTGCAGATCAACTGCATTATATTATTTAGAGCACACGATCCAGAAAACAAGTTTCCTAGGACATCCTGAAGCATGATGTATTTGGAGGGAAACTGGAATGGAAAGCAAGTAGAGTGCCCAAGAGGATTTTTTTTATTCTTCATATATATATATATATATATATATATATATATATATATATACATATATATATGCCTTAAATATACGTATATTTAAGGCTTCTCAAATGTTTGTGTAGCTGGTTGGGCTCTGCGGAGACCAGTTTTCAAATGGCCTCTGCCCCACAGAGGAGGCCACTGCAGGGACCCGGGACACCAGGGACTTCCGTAAGTCTGGCTCGCACCCCATCCTGAGGTCTCTTTTCCCAGGTGGAGCAGGCCCAGCAGTGCACTTAAACAGTCCACAGCCATGAACACGGTGTGGGATTGCTGGGTGGTGCGTGAAAAATCTGTTGGAAGCAAAGCCCCAGCAGCTCTTGCCAAATTCTCAGGATCCACTAGGAAAACAGAATAGTCCTTTCCCATCATCTCATAAATCATTCCACTGAAAGCCGTCAGGAAATACAGCCTAAAAAGACATTTTTACTAGCAGCTTAGCTAGAAGACATACATCCTGGGCCCAGTGAATCCCCCCTCTCCCCCCACAGAGCCAGGTCCCAGGAGTAGGAGACTAGGTTTGCTTGAAGCAGGCTGTCATTCCCCATTGCCGCCCTAGCTCCTGAACACAGCCACACCCGGCTTTCCCGAGGGGCAAATGGTTTCAGCGAAGAGGTCAATATTCAGTTGGGACACCCCTTTTATTGGCCATAGTTAGCCCTGTCTTCAGCCCTGTGACTGGGGGAAGAATTGTTGGAGAGACAGTCAGGGTTGGAGTTGATTCCAGTGCCCTCTACTCTTTAGCTTTGAGATCTTGGACAAATCACTTAATAGCCCTGAGCTTCAGCTGTTAAAAAAATGGTCATAAAATATAGCTCACAACATAGTGACAGCATGCTTGAAGTCCCTGCACGTGCCCAGTGCCTGGCATTAGCAACTGCTCAATTAATACTATTTCAAATTCTTGGCCAATATTGGAATTCCTCACATTGCTTAAAGAGTCGCAGGAAATAGAAAAAATGATGTGTGTTCTTCTCCTCAGGGAAAGCAATGGTGGGCCTGGTTTCTGGCTTGACTTGGTCTTCAAATGAGTGTATGACACATGTATGTATTCATCACTCTGAACCTCCTATGATGTATAATTACAGTGCCCCAATTAAAAAAAAAGAAATAGATTTAGTGTGTGACCTTGGTGAAGCCCCCATCTCTCTCTGAGTTTCAGCATCTTCTCTTGGAAAGTGAGGGGGTCGCAGTTGATAAGTCTTCCTTGTTCTTTTTTTTTAATGATTTTTTTG
>PVLC010047063.1:0-11213 GCA_004027655.1 Graphiurus murinus
TCTTTTTTTTTTTTTTTTTTTGCACTACTGGGGATTGAATTCAGGGGCATTCTACCTCCGAGCTATACCCCCAGCCCTATTTTTTATTCTTTATTTTGAAACCGAGTCTCACTAAGTTGCAGAGTGCCTCACTAGGTAGCTGAGGCTGGCCGTGAACCCGGATCCTCCAGTCTCAGCCTCCCAAATGCTGGGATTACAAGCATGCGCCACCATGACCGGCTCTCCTCCTTTTCCTTCCTTCCTTCCTTCCTTCCTTCCTTCCTTCCTTCCTTCCTTCCTTCCTTCCTTCCTTCCTTCCTCCCTCCCTCCCTCCCTCCCTTCCTCCTTCCTCCTTCCTCCTTCCTCCTTCCTCCTTCCTCCTTCCTCCTTCTCAATGGTAGAGGTGCTCTACCATTGAACTACATTCCCAGATCTTTCTTTACTTTATTTTGAGATAGAGTCTTGCTAAGTTGCCCACTAGCCTTTAGTTTGAAATCCTCTTGTCTCAGACTCCCGAGTCTCTGGGATTACAGGTGTGTGCCACTATGCCCCAAACTTTTTTTTCTTTTTTGCTTTTGCTTTTCTCTGTCTAGATTGGTTCTTTTTCCTTCTTTAGGATGTATCTTAGTTTTGGTCATTCTATCTCAGTTTTTCATGAGATATTAGGGAATTTTGTCCTGAAATTGAAGTTTTTATTTGGAAATAGTTTTCTTCTTCTTCTTCTTCTTCTTCTTCTTCTTCTTCTTCTTCTTCTTCTTCTTCTTCTTCTTTTTCTTCTGCAAAAACTTCCTTGAGCTATGAGTGATGGTGCACCCCTGTAACCCAGTATTTGGGAAGCTGAGACAGGAGGATCATAGGTTTGAAGCCAGAGTCAGCAATTTAGGGAGCTTCTCAGCAACTTAGCCAGACCCTGTTTCAAAATTAAAAAAAAAAAAAATGAAAATGGCTAGGATTGTAGCTTGGAGATAGAATGCACTTGAGTTTAATCCTCAGTACTTCTTTAGTCTCTCTAAAGGAATAACAACCATGTGTATGTTAGATCTCTTTTTACTTCTACCTCTATCATATTCTCTAACTTTTTTTCTATTATTGCCCTTGTCATCTGGGCTTAAAAAAAGCCTGTCATTTACTATATTTTTATTTTTCCACTTTTATTTCCCCTTAGTATTTTCTCTTGTTTTATATTTCCATACCATGTTTTTTCCTCCAAGCTCTACTGGGTTGCTTCTTACTCCTATTGTTTCTGTACTTTTCTGTTTCCTTGAATAATTCCTCTTTTGTATGCACTCTTTTATCTCTATTTTTATTTAATTCCTTTACTCTTTCCTTTTCTTCTTGCTCTGGTATACTTGCTTTGGGCCTGGGCTTGTTTATTTCTGATATTAACAGGGGGAGGAGGTAAAGAATGAAGCTGAGTGTCTCCAGCTTCTTGTCACTTTCCTAGGGGTTTATATACTCTTCTGAATGTTTAGCATTCAGGAAGCTGGCACTGTGTACAGGAAAACCCCTTTAACTACTTCTGGAAAATCCCTTCCACTCTCTCTCAGCTTTAAGGTTAGGTTATAGACAATGTAGAATATTGCTATCATCATGTCTTCCTTAGCTACGCCTGCCACTTGATAATGCAGAACTGGCGTCTCTATGTACAAGCCCAGCTTGGCATGGGACCACAGCTATCTTGGGTTCAGCCACCATGATTGCCCCTGAGTAACCCTGGTAAGCTTTTTCTGCATATTTTTCCAACATACTATAAACAGACAAAACCATAAGAGTGCTATGTGGAGCTTTACAACTTGAATCTGATGCCAACAATGTGCCTCTTATTTATTATTATTATTATTATTATTATTATTATTATTATTATTATTATTATTTGTGGTACTGGGGCTGGGGATGAAACCTAGGGGCATTCTACCTACGAGCTATACCCTTAGACCTGTTTTATTCTTTTATTTGGAAACAGGGTCTCAAAAAGTAGCAAATGGCTTCACTTAGTTGCTGAGGTTGGTCTCAAACCTATGATCTTCCTGTCTCAGCCTCACAAGTAGTGGGATTACAAGTGTGTGCCACCATGCTGGGCAACTCTTCTTTTTTTAAAAAAAAAAAATTTCTTTTGAGACTGGGTCTTGCTTAGTTGCCCAGGGAGACCTCAATCTTGTGATCCTCCTGCTTCAGCCTCCTGGGTAGCTGGTATCATAGGTGTGTACACATGACATGCCTGGCTCTTCAATATTAAGTTTGAGCTAAACTGGGTACATCCCAGTTCATATGAGTTCACTCTTGTCCTGACCATTTTATATACACTCCTCCTTCTGACCCAAATTACAAGAAATACACCTGGTCTTGCTGCTATAGTTTCCCAAGAAACTACAGTCTGTGCAGTCCTGGGTCTGTCTGCCTCTTTTCTTCAGTGGAGCCGGTTCTCATGCATAAGGATTGGATAGTTCTGGAACAACTCACTTCTTCTCCCCTGGTCTCCTCAGATCCCTGGAACCTGGTACTTTAATCAGAGACTCTTTGCAATTGTCACCTCTTCTCAGAAATACCCACCTCCTGCCTGAGGCACAGGGCTCTTCGTGTTCACCACCCTTTCTGTTGAAATTTGAAAGACTTGGCAAGTATTCCTCATGATGGTGGTTTGAGGCAATTGTAGGAATCCAGGAGTGGCTTACCTGGGTGGCTCTGAGTCAGGGACTCCCACGAGGTTGCATCATAAGGCTTGAGTGGGGCTGGGAATCCCTCCTGTAGCTCACTCTCATGCTTGTTAACAGGCACTAGTTCTTTGCTGGCTGTTGACTGGAGGCCTGGGTTCCTCCCCACAGGGAAGCTGTTCCCCAGAGAGAATGAGAGGGGAGCACTCTCAAAGTAGAAACTCCATTCTCTTATAACATAATTTGGAAGTGACAATACTATCATTTATGCTTGATTCTACTTGTAACACAGACCAACCCTGGTATGATATGGGAGGGGACTATGCATGAGTGTGAATTCCAGGAGGTATAGATCATGGGATACCACAAGCATGTGTGTGTGTGTGTGTGTGTGTGTGTATATATGACTAAATAATATATATTACACACATACACACAAATTAACCAGGAGGATATTTGTAATGATTAAAACACACACACACGTACACACATACACACACATATACACACAGGTTGGTGGCACACACCTGTAATCCCAGTGCTTAGGAGGCTGAGACAGGAAAGTCACAGGTTTACAGCCTCAGCAACTTAGTGAGACCCTGTTTCAAAATAAAAAGTAAAAAAGGCTGGGGCTGGAGCTGGAGCTTGGAGTAAGAATGTCCTTGGTTTCAACACCCAGTACCAACCAATCAACAAAACAAACAAACAAACAAACAAAAAACTTTTTAGGTGAAAAGGCATACATGTTTTTTAATGTGCAAAAGAAAGGGAAAAATCACAGCACAGGGGAAAATCGCAGGAGTGTGATTACCCACTAGCCCAACATAATTCAAAAACTTCTATACTTCTTTTTCTATAGGGGAGGAGGAGAATAGGGAACTTTAGGGGAAGAGTTAATGATTTTTAAGGTAATGAGTGAGTTTGGAGAATATACAGTGGCCTGGGTTGAGAGCAGGCAAATGGTTCTCTTTGGGACTGGAACAGGACAGTGGTGTGCGGCACAAGTCTGTCCTGGTGTGCTGATGGACACAAGGGGAGGAGAATGGAAACTTGGGATTCTAAATGAGGTAGAGACAGTACATGGTGGGGTCTTGGGAGATGCCCACATGGACTACTTTGTGGCCCATTGTGTGGTCTTCAGGGAACTTAAAATTGGCACATATGCCAAATTGGAAGGAGGGTGCCAGATGATGTATATAAACCTGGGTGCCAGGGCAGGCATCTCGGGGGTCTGGCTGCCGTGTCCACATGTCACTGGAAGGGACTGGTCTTGACTCCACCCTCAGCTAATTGCTGATGTTGAGCTTTTTGTTTTTTGCTGAATATGATTATGTTTTGCTTTCTTAATGTTGGGTTACTGTGCTGTTGTTTTGTTTTGCAGTTCTGAGGATTGAACCTGGGTCCTTGCTAGGCAAGCACTCATTCTATCACTGAGCTGCACTGCCAGCCCCTGCATTTTGCTTTCTTGACTTTTGCTCTGTGGTTCTTGGACCAAACCCACAGTACTGTTGGATCTAGGTTCATTTTTGAAGCCATTTCTTTCTTAAGACTGGGGTCTGGGTATAAGAATTCATTTTATACAGTAATTAACAGACCAAGTGGATGGAAAAAATCAGTAGAGATAAATAAAATTTGAATAGATAATTAACAAACTTGATCTGTTCTAGTGGATATATAGGAGAGTGTACATTCTTTCCATGCCGCACAGAACTTTATGAACTCTGACTACTCAGTAGTCCACAATTCAAGTGTTAATGCATTTTAAATTATTGGGACCCCAAGTTTTGACTCTAGTGCAATTTGTGATAATTGATCATGAAAATTCTACATGTTAGTAATTTTTTTTTTTTTTTCAGTACTGAGGATTGAACCCAGGGGCATTCTACCTCAGAGCTACATCCCCAAGCCCTATTTTTTTTTTTTTTTTTGGTACAGGGATGGAACCTGGGGGGATTCTACCTCCGAGCTACAGCCTCAGCCTTATTTTTTATTCTTTATTTTGAAACAGGGTCTCACTAAGTTGTGGAGGGCCTCACTAGGTAGCTGAGGCTGGCCGTGAACCCGGATCCTCCAGTCTCAGCCTCCCAAATGCTGGGATTACAAGCGTGCGCCACCACATCTGGCTCCTATTTTTTATTCTTTATTTTGAAACAGGGCCTCACTAAGTTGCAGAGGGCCTCACTAAGTAGCTGAGGATGGCTGCAAGCCTGCGATCCTCCTGTCTCAGCCTCCCAAGTACTGGGATTACAGGTGTGGGCCACCATACCCAGCTTCCTTGTGACTTTTATGTACAATGAATCTATTCTTAAAGAACTTATTATCAAAAAGTATGGCTGAGATCTGATCAGATTTCTATTTTTCTCAATTCCCTTTCACACTGAACTGTTGGTTGTCTACTCTTCTCACATTAAAATACGGTGTCTATCAGCGTTCAGATGCAGTCCCTGTCATTTGAGGCCCGTTCTTTGTGACATTCTTATGTAGTGCTGTTGGTGTGGTTTCGGCAGAGTTTTTCCCATTAGTATCAGGACTTCCAGAACTTTGGGCTACTAAGTGGATGATCAGCATGGATTTTTAGGCACAAGGAGAACAAAGTTACCCAGCACTTCTCAACCACATGTCACCACGTGCATGCTAGACCCTTGATCTCATTAGCGGTTTCCTCCTACTGTAAAGTGCTGGCATGTACAGTGGGTAGCAACTGTTCTTCCACTGGCAGGCCGCTATCACATTCTAAAATCACCGCTGGAAGGATTTCTACCAGTAGGCTTTTCTGTCTTTGCTGTGAATGTAATGCTTATCATTTGCTTCACAACTACTGTTCAGCACATCCCTACTTTTAATAAGACTTCTGTGAATGAGCACTAGTCATTGCCTCAGTCTAGCAATGCATTTCATTGCTTTCATACTGGAGAGCATTATTTTCTCTTTGTTTTGGAATAGAAGAGATGATTGGTTCATATGAGTGGTCTCTATGCTTGGTCTGAACCATGCTTCTAGTTGATAGCATTTTGAGGCAGACGACACGCTGAAAAGTAGAGGAGAGTAGACTGATGAATGAATAACGTTCAATTTCAGAGATTCATCAGGTTTCCCTTCACACATTTCATCTTTAGTTACTTGTGGGAAATCAGAATATTCAAAGATGCATTTGTCCTAGTATGAATAGACGGGTTCTGTGTTTGTTCTGGATTCCGGTTCATGTTATTTATTTATTTAGTGATGGGGGAATTGAACCCAGGGCCTCACACATGCGAGGCAAGTGCTTTACCACTGAGCCACATCCCCAGCCTGTTCCTGTTCACTGTTTTGTTTTGGTGCTGGGGATTGGACTCGGGCATTCTACCTCTGAGCTATACTCTAGCACTTTTAAAATGTTTTGTTTTGAAACAGTTTTGCTAGGTTGCTGAGAGTCTCACTAAATTGCTGAGGCTAGTCTTGAATCTGTGATCCTCCTGTCTCGGCCTCCCAAGTACTGAGATTACAGGCGTGTGCCATCATGCCTGGCTTTAGTACTTTTTGACTGAATCTTCATTTTTTTTCCCTTGATATACTCATTTTGATGATATAGGAGTCTTGTTCACTTTTTATTTTTGTGTTGTTTTCTCAATTATGGTGTTTATATTACTGCTTTTATAATTGTTTTTACACTCCACTGAACCACTTTTTAGCTTTTGTTTCATTTTTGTGATTTGTACATAAAATATGACAAAGACTAATTTCAAAAACGCATACTCGACAAGTGCATATAAACACACTTAAATGGTATTAAAATATGCTCTCTGAGATAAATTATACCTCATTAATTGAATGTAAGCTGAAGCAAACTAAATTGAAGGAGTCCTTGTAACATATTTACAACTTTAAGAATGTAATAATTATTGTGCCTGAAATGGGATTCCTAGGAACATTGTATTTAATTATGTGAATACATCTCACATTTGTAAATGTTTGCATAACAGTTTATTAGGTTTTGCTCAAGGCTTTAAAGTGTGATAAACTTTAGATATCAAAAGGTCTGAGAGCCGGGCGTGATGCTACACACTTGTAATCCCAGTACTTGGGAGGCTGAGACAGGAGGATCCAAGTTCGTGGCCAGCCTCAGCTAATTAGTGAGGCTCTCTGCAACTTAGTGAGACCTGTTTCAAAATAAAGCCTAAAAATAGGACTAGGGGTGTAGCTTGGAGGTAGAATACCCCTAGGTTCAATCCCCAGTACCGCAAAAAAAAAAAAAGTCTGAGACCACCACATATAAATTTTAAAATATGTGAGCCGGGCATGGTGGCGCACACTTGTAATTACAGTACTTGGGAGGCTGAGACAGGAGGATTGCAGGTTCACAGCCAGCCTCAGCTACTTAGTGAGGCCCTCTGCAACTTAGTGAGACCTTGTTTCAAAATAAAGAGTAAAAAGTAGGGCTGGGGGTGTAGCTCAGAGGTAGAATGCCCCTGGGTTCAATCCCCAGTACCGCAAAAAAATAAATAAATAAATAAAAATGAAAACAATAAAATATGTGTTCAAGTGGGCTGTGGTGGCACATGGTGGTAATCTCGGTACTTGGGAGCTAGAGATAGGAGAATCATAGGTTTGAGCCCAGCCTTAGCAGCTTACAAGATCCTGTTTCAAAATTAAAAAAATAAAAAAGGGCTAGGAGTGTAGCTCGGAGATAGAAGGTCCCTGGGTTCAATCAGTTCCCATAAATAAATAAACAAATAAAATAGGTGTTCAAAAATCAATAGAACCCTTTACAATGATGGATATGTTTAACATCTGCACATCAATACAGTAACTATTGGCCATGTGTGGCAATTACCCTTGAAATATGGCTAGTGTGACTGAATTTCACATTTTATTGAATGTTGATTAATTTAAGTATTGGAGGACAGCACAGTGTTAGATGGTTCAAAACATATGGACAATCTGAAAGGCAAAGGATTAAAGAGAGGTTTAACATGGATTCTGAAATCTTTGGAATCCTACTAGTGGGTGAACTAGTGGGTGGATACCTCTCACTCAGGCCTAGTGAAATATGCTCTATTCTTTTTTTTTTTTGCGGTACTGGGGATTGAACTCAGGGGCATTCTACCTCCGAGCTACACCCACAGCCCTATTTTTATTCTTTATTTTGAAACAGGGTCTCACTAAGTTGTGGAGTGCCTCACTAGGTAGCTGAGGCTGGCCGCGAACCTGGATCCTCCAGTCTCAGCCTCCCAAATGCTGGGATTACAAGCGTGCGCCACCACGGCTGGCTTAAATATGCTCTATTCTAAAATTGTATGTGTGCGTGTGTGTGTGTGTGTGTGTGTGTGTGTGTGTGTAGTATAGATATGTGGGTATCTACCCCATACCCCAGATACTGTCCAATAGGGCCTCCTAGAGGGATGATCAGAATTTAGCAGAGAAACTCTGAAGGTACCACCAGTTTTCCAGGGGTATAGGAGTAAGGGACTAGACAGACTTGAGGTGTAGTCACTTTTCTTTTCTTTTCTTTTTATACTTTTATTGGTGCATTGCAGTCTCACATCATAATGTAGCTCCATGGTGACATACATGCACACAGCACTTGGTGGCTCTCCCCCGGCTCTCTCCCCACTCTCCCTTCCTCATGCAAGGTACTGAGATTGGTATTGGTATTCTCACATATGTTCATGTCAGTGGAAGTGTTTCCTTCATTAATCTTCCCTCTGCTCCTGCCCTTCCTCCAAACCACCTCCCTGGCTCCACTGGAGTTTCTCTCTTTGGTACCCTGATTACTTCATAGCTTCCACATATGAGAGAAAACATATGACCCTTCACTTTCTGTGATTGGCTAATCTCACTAAACAATGTTCTCCAGGGCCATTCATTTTATTGCAAATGACATAATTTTGTTCTTTTTTTATTGCAGAGTAGAATTCCATTATGTGTATATTCCATAATTTTGTGATCCATTCATCTGTTGATGGATACCCGGGTTGGTTCCATAATTTGGCTATTATGAATTGTGCTGCTGTAAACATGAATATGCATGCATTACTATAATATTCTCATTTTTCTAAGGCAAAAGACCTCTGATTGAGAAGTCTCTAAAGAAAAATTACCTGCAGAAGAAAAAGTCAGCTTTAAACATCTGCCAGAGCCCAGTGTGGTGACGCATACCAGTAATTCCAGTACCCAGGAAGCTGAGACAGGAGGATGGCAGGTTTGAAGACAGTCTCAGCAACATAGCAAGACTTTTAGTAACCTAGCAAGACTCTGTTTTAAAAACAAAAAATAAAACAGAGGGGGTGTAGCTCATAGGTAGAATGCCCCTACGTTCAATCCCCAGTACTACAAACAAAACAAAATAAAAAAACAAAAACAAACAAACAAACAAAGGAAACAACCCTTCCAGGAACAAAGTCTTCAAGGTTATCTCAGACTGGTCAGGGCAACATTTCTTCCTGCCCACATCCTCCCCAAGGGCTCAGACAAGGTTAGACAGTAGGACAGGAGGGAGTGCCTTAGCCCAGACATCTTACTTCTGACTAAGGGCTGTTTGGGTATTTTAATTTTAAGTCATGGTAGGGATTTTTATTCCCTAAGAGCTAAGTTGCCAAGGGACTTGCTAAGTTGCTGAGGCTGACACCTCAAATCTATGATCCTCCTGTCTCAGCTTCCCAAGTACTGAGATTATAGGCATGCACCACCATGCCTAGCTATCATTTTTTTTAAGAATCCAGAATCCCATCCAGGACACCATGCTACATTTAGTTGTTATGCCTTAAGCACCTCTTGCTGTGGCAGTTTTTCAGACTGTCCTTATTTCCAATGGTCTTGACAGTTTTAAAAAAAAAAAAAAAAATAATAAGCCGGGTGTGGTGGCGCACGCTTGTAATCGGGAGGCATTAGACCAGAGGATCCGGGTTCGAGGCCAGCCTCAGCTACCTAGTGAGGCACTCCACAACTTAGTGAGACCCTGTTTCAAAATAAAGAATAAAAAATAGGGCTGTGGGGGTAGCTCGGAGGTAGAATGCCCCTGAGTTCAATCCCCAGTACCGCAAAATAATAATAATAATAATAATAATAATAATAATAATATAATATTATAGAATAACAATATTATATTATGTAATAATATGATAATTATTATTATTTTACTAGGGACTAAACCCAGGAACAGTCTACCTCTGAGCTACACTCCCAGCCCTTTTTATTTTTGAAACAAGATCTTGCTAAATTGCTGAGGGGCTCGACAAGTTGGCCTTGAACCTGCAATCCTCCTGTCTCAGCCCCCCAAGTACTGGGATTACAGGTGTACCACCATGCCCTACTAACTTTTTTCATTATGTCATGTTATTTAGTAGGTTTTGACTGCATCTCCATCTTCTTTATTTTAGTATCTTCTTGATACACTCATTTTGATGATATAAGGAGTCCTCGAGCCCTATTTCTTGTGGGATTCTCTCTTGGATCCTGTGCAGAGCAACCTTGCCATAACAGAGCCTGCTTTGGCCTTTGATGATAAAAGCTTCACTTGGTGTGTGTTTCCTCTTTGGAACTTGATTCTTCCAGTTGCAAGGTTAGTGTTAAACAGTGCCTATAAGCCATTGTATGCCACTTCCTTTTGTTTATTTTTGTAACTCATTAAAGTATAGCCAATTTTTTTCTTTGTTTAATGCCATTGCCTTTAATTTTTTGGTTGAGTGCTCTGTTACTTTTGAAACTTTAAACTTGTTTTGAAAAGCAAGTTCTAATTTCTTGTCTCCTTCCTCATGATAGGTACAGCCATGAACTGAAATTTGTTTCTGATGGTCATCCAGTAAGTCGGTTGAGTAGCTATAGAATTTTTCCTGTAACAATTTTCCTTGAGCTTTTGAAACCCTGTGTGTGTGTGTGTGTGTGTATGTGTGAGTGAGACTGGGGATTGAACCCAGGGGCAGTCTACCTCCAAGCTATACCCCTAGCCCTATTTTATTTTTTATTTTGAAACAGGGTCTCACTAAGTTACCACACTCTGGCCTTGAATCTGTAATCCTTCTGTCTCAGCCTCCCAAGTACTAGGATTATAAGTATGAGTCACCACGCCTGACTTAAACCCATTTGAAAGTTGTGGTAAGACTTTCCTTGACCTGTCCTTGATCTCTACATAACAGCTGTCACCACAGAGGGATGAAGGAAAGTGCACAGGAGACTGTCCTTTCATTCATTCAATGACAGTCGTGCTAGATGTTGCTGCTTTAATGTGTCACGCTTGCTTGAAAGGCAACTGCTCCTGTTTATTATGGAATTGCAGGTATAGTTCTAAAATGCAGAGCATTTGTTCTGAATGTATTGCCTTAAAACCATTTTATTTTCTTGCTACACTTTTGGCTGTATTCATCTCTGACATGCAGCTCTGAGTCTCAGATGTCTATAATGAGTAGTTTCTTCTCTATTTCATTTTAAACAAGTCAAGGAAAGACAAATTATATATTCTCCTACAGGTCTAACCAAATACGATAACCAAATGTATGTTGTTTGCTTACAAACTCAATTACTAATAAAATCAATAACTATTTTTTTGGTGCTGAGAATTGATTTGATTTGGTACTGTAGCTGTACCTCTGAGCTACAACCCCAGCC